>JAQGBW010002569.1:0-19327 GCA_034698625.1 Julus scanicus
ACATTTCCAAAAGGTCATTTTGCCACCCCCAAAAAGTGCCGCCCGGGGCGGACCGCCCCCCCTTGCTACGCCACTGGCTTGAGATCGTGCTCGAGTTACCTCTATGCTGTAAGTGCATTGGAACTTGAGTATCCTCCGTTCCGTCGAATGAGGTTGTCTACTCATTTTCCAAAATGTTACATTCTAAAATTGTAAATAGTAGCAATGGTTTAGGTTAATGTTCTAATCTAGTACTTTTGTGCTTTATCTAGTACTTTAATTTAGTACTGCGTTAAGAATATTTAGTACATGTAGTTTATTATTACTTTAGGGAGGTTGATTCATTTTTAAATAGGTCTCGAGACGGAACCGGCTGGTTTTATGCATTTAGAGAGGTTATTCATTTACACAGGTTAACTGTACTAACTTTTCGTGTACTATGTACATTGAGTGGTGACGTCACTTACCCCCGGTAATATTTTGTGGGTGGCGGCGTAATCTTGAGCGCAAGATGCCTCGGGCGACGTTAGCGTCACTTCCACTTGATCCACCAGACGGAGTGACGGAACATCTACAATACAATACCATACAATATGACACGGTACAATTAAAATACCATTCCGTACAATACAGATATCTTTAAAACCTCAGGAGCTAGGTAAAATACGAGGACTCTGGAAACCGTGTCAAACATTACACCACACGACATTTTCATGGCACATGCAATTTTAAAATCTAAACCGTAGGAGAGAGAGAGAGAGCAAAACTTCGAAGTACAGTAAACCTCCAATTATCCGTGTTCCAGTTATCCGTGACCTCCAATTATCCACGACCAATGGCGTAGCATAGAGATTTCATTTACGTTCAGGAAAACTAGGTGTGCCAGGGGCCAACCGGAAATTTGTGGCTTCCCCTATTTTAAGAGGGCATACAAAAGGGGCACTGAAACTATCCGCACGGGATTTCCGCCTAACATTATCCAAAATGGCTCCCGAACTAGGAAAACGCAAACGTGTAGTGCTAAGTGTAGAAACTAAGTTGGCTATCGTTAATCGACTGAAGCAAGGTGCTTCAATTCGTACCGTTTCAACAGAATTCAACATCGATGACACTACAGTAAGAAGCATCAGCGGTTCTGAAGAAAAACTGAAGAAGATTGTTGATTTTTTTGCATTAACTCCAGTTATCCGCGAATTTTTGTTATCCGCGCCCGTCGGTCCCAATTAGCGCGGATAATTGGAGGTTTACTGTAAATTGCTGTTCTGTGTTGCGTAATCGGTGCAATGGTAGTCCTTGTGACATTAGAGAGATCTAAGCCCCGTTCTCACGATGACACTGACGACAGGGCATCGAATGTTCCATCAGTGCCATCGTGTGAACGGCTGAGGACACCGACGTCATGGCATAGATTCTGCAATGTCACGTATCAACATTTTTTGAAATTTGATACCGACGGCATGGCACTAGCGGCAAGTATCATCGTGCCAACGGTCATTTTTACCATGGTTGTAAATCCCGACATTTCACGACTCCAGTGTTCTGACATAAGTGGCATCTTGAGAATGGGTGTGAACCATTGTACTGAGCATGCTTACTTACATGAGGTTAACATTAAAGTTAAGTAAACTGTTTGTGGTTGGCTAAATCTATTTATTATGGATTGCATATCTGAAAAGGTAACTTTTTTGGGTGTGTAAAGTTCTTAACCAAGTTGGCAGGGGCTGGTCAATTTCACAATTGAATGCATTCAAGTCATGTCATGTTATCTGAAAAGGGGGAAAGAGAAGCAGAACCGGTTTTGGGCACCTTTGTTTAATGTTGTGTGAACAACTTCCTCAATTGAACTTTCCACTTGAAATGACTCATGGCTTATGTAAGGATTAGAAAGTGTAACCAACTAGAGGGGAGGGGGTTAGCATTTGGTTACACTTGATAACAGAGGGGGGAGGGAGTTTAGGTTTGGTTACTGTTGGCAACTTTGGCAAGAAGCCCAATAAATGTAATTTTACAAAGCTTAAAGAATTCATATATTAATTGTAATCTTATTTTAATTTGGTTTTTAGGATGCTCAGCTTCCCCATCAATTACAGACTTAAATCAGAATGTTTTAGTGCATTTTTCAATTTCATTATTTTCAGCAATCGTAGGGGGGCGATTTTTAAAATGGTTAGGTAATATTTAGAGGAAGGGAGGTGGGTTGTGGTGTTGGTTACAAGGGGGAGGGGGGGGGGGTCAAAAATGATTAAAAAAGTGGTTACATAATTTATGTACGCTCCCTTAGACACATGTGGTGGATGTTTTGTATTGATACATAATATTTAATTGGTAGGTGAACAATAAAGAAATGGGGTCCTTGATATGGTTTCGCTTCTCTTTAATCAATTTCAGATAACATGACATGACTCCAATGCATTCAATTGTGAAATTGAGTTTTACCTAGTGCCTGAGGTTTTAGAGATATTTGAGAGGCCCAGACATATGCCACCACACCCTGTAAAATACAATACATTTGAAATACAATGCAGTATGAAGATACAAAAAAATCTGTTGGAGTGGTTCGTCCTCAGGTACACATCCCGTATCTGGATTACTCGGGTCACGTGGGTTATCGGAATCGGGTCACCACCATATGGGATGCAAGAGGCGGCACCGTACAAGGAGGTAAATGGTCCTATGCCCCAGGCAACGCAATTGGTCAGTTTGGGACGAGTGTTAAGATGAAAGAGTTATTTCATCCAAGTTCTAACTACAGATGTCTTCGAGTTATTCAATTTCAATACGTTTCAACACTTTCCGTTTGATCTTCTCGAGTTAGCCTTTATTTAAATCTCATTTTACATTCCTGTGGTCTTTTTTTATTTTCCGCACTCGGTTTTTTTGTTTCTTCTCTTCGGTTGTGGTTTTTTCATTAAATTTGCATCAGAATGTTTTTTCTTCTTTCCTCGAATTTCACCTTATTTTGTGCGCTTTAATTTCAATCGGAATTCGCGATGCTCGAGGCAACCAAATTTTTTATTTAATTCAAATTTTTTGGCTTTTATTGGATTTTTACGTTTTCTCTTCCGGATTGCTTTTGTTTAAACATTAGGAATTTCTTATTTAAATCTACTCGAACATATTTGGAGCGAACACTATTTTAATCGGGATGCATCGGGGACGATTACTTAATCGACCGTTGGATTTTCATTCGACTCTTAGGACCTCCTCATCTTTACAAACATCCAAGGATAATGCCCTAATATTCATGGTCTTAAGTTTTATTTTGATATCTGATCATTCTGATGATTTTGGTGTTTGTCATCTTTGTCGTTGATAGTTTTATTTCAAAGCGTGCGATCCGAGTCTCGCGTTTCGCTCGGTTTTTGTAATTAACATCGAGGACAAAGTGGTCTCACGTTGCTAATCTACGTTTACACTTAATGGGCCGTTTTAATTAAAGTATTTAGCTAATGTAACGTGATACAATCGATTATTAGTGACGGTTTTCAGCTGCTGCCCTTTAAAGTTGGCAAACCACGCGAACGCCGATGAAATCGTGGATCATGTCTAAAAATATTAAAATTGATGGGTGGAAATGTTTATATGATTTTTTATTGCATTTTTCGCATAATTTATTGGATTTGTATCAAAACTTTACAATTTTTAGTAACAAAATCTTCTGGTTAAAAAAATGCCATTACCAAACGTTTTACCCAAAACTGCTCATGAATTTTCGGAATTTTGTAACATTTTGAGAGTATAAATATCTATTTATAATTATATTAAACAATATTATATAATTTGGATTAAATTTTATCATAATTTGAACTTAATTTATCATAATTTGTAATATTTTGCCCCTGACTTAAGGCAAAGCATGCATACACCGAAGTACGTACTGTTTGCCAAACTTAAGGGGCAGCATTGGATTAAAATGAATTTTTCAGAATTTCCACGAAATTTTCACTAAATTTTGAGCAAATTTCATGTAATTACAAGCACATGAAATATCAATGCATAAATTTTATATTTTTAACTCGAAATGTCCACTAAAATCATCCAGATTCGTCCACCGAGAATATTAAATTTTTACTTTTTCCATAAAACCTGATATAAAATGAGTTATATATTCAATTATTTGATGAAATATTTTGTTAAAAGATTAACAAAACTGACCTGGATCAAGTTTCCAAAACACGACGCCATTGATCTCCACATTGTCAATATTTGGAGTTGTTTGAATCAAAGATGAAGTGAGATTTACATCGATGGCAATCAAAGGAAAAACTAAAAAGCAAAGGTCATAAGTCAAAGAGCAATTTTACACAATTTTAAAGTAAAAACAAGTTGAATTTTGTTGTTCTACCTTTAAGGGCCGTTTTGTTGACTAAAGGTTGCTGATATGATAGGTTGAAAGTAGGAGGAACAATTAATTCCTGCAATAGTAAACAAACTAACAATGAGAACAGTATATGGTCCTCTAGACCTAAGACCACTTGAAATATGGTCCTTTCTGACCTAAAATATTTTCAGTATTGTCCTAGGTATGATCCCTAGGTCCTAAAATCACTGTCCCATGTGTCTTTATTTTATGTTAAACCGCAAAATGCCCTTTCCTAAGTTAATTCCCAAACGCTTGTGATGTCAGCATTTCCCTAAACACGTTTTCATCACCAAAAAACATGTTTTTCCTCCGACGTCCAAAATTAAATTTCTAGGAAGATGAAGAAGATAAAAATTTGCATTTTCTTATCTGAAATTATGTCCGAGAAAAAATATGAAAAATACGAGCAATAAAAAAAGCAATTTCAAACGTGCGGAGAAATAAATAAAAAAGATGAGTCAAGATTACGTACGGATCATTTTAATATCTCATGTGGGATGTATATTAAACTAATCGAACTTGACATCTTCTTCTTACTCCATTTAAAAGATAAACAAGCCTAAAAATACTCTTTCCCTCTACTATTCACTCTTCATTTCACCCACTTTTCCATTGTCCTCCCCTTAGTTTATCCCCATTTCATAGTCTTTCTTAATCTTCCCCCTTAGTTTCCCCACTACTTTTCCTTAATCTTTCATCCTTAATATCCTCCTAGTTTCCACATAGATTTCCCTTAGATTTTTCTTGTATTATCCTTAGTTTTCTTCTAGTGTCCTCCTAGTTTCTCCTTAAATTCCCTTTAATTTCCTCATTCCTTTCTCCTAGTCTTACCATGGTTTCCCCTTAATTCCCCCCCTAGTCTTCGTCTAGTCTCCCCTTAGTTTCTGTCCAGTTTCTCCATGGTTTACCCCCTTAGTCTTTTCATAGTCTTTTCCTGGTTTCCCCTTAATTGCTCCCCTATCTTTTTCTAGTCTCCCTTTAGTCACCCGTAATTTCCTTTTACTTTCCCCACTACTTTTCCCTAATATTTCTCCCTTTAGTTTCCCTTACTTTTTCCTTGGCTTACCATTAGTCACCCCTTATTTACCTTTTATAATTTGCCCTTAGTTTCCTCCTAGTTTCTCCTTTAATTTCCCTGTTGTTTTCTCCTAGTCTTGCCCTGATTTTCCCTTAATCCCTCCTTAGCCTTCCCTTAGTGCCTTTCTAGTCTTTTCCTGGTTTCCCCTTACTCGCTCCCTGTAGTCTTTCTCTAGTCTGCCCTTAGTCATCCGTAGTTTTCCTTCTAGTTCCCCTTTGCTTTCTGCACTACTTTTCTCTAATGTTTCTTCCTGAGTTTCCCCTTAGTTCCCGCCTAGTCTTCCCCCAGTTTCCCCCCTAGCCTTTTTCCTGGTTTCCCCTAATTCCCCCTAGTCACCCCTTAGTTTCCTTTTTGTTCCTCCTTAGTTTCCCCCTACCTTCCTTACCTTATTTTCCCTTGGTTTACCCTTAGGCTAGGCGCACTAGTGACTTTTTTGTTAATGAAACTAAACTTCCCCTAGTTGCCCTAGGCATTTTTCAACCTACATCAACCATAACCTGTTAGTCATTATGACAAACTGGTTTTAGGTAATAAAATCACCCTCAGAATGGAACCATGTGCATTTATTTAGTTGTAGGGATTACATTTTTCTTAGTTTCCCTTTCTTCCCCTTCTTCCCTCCTAGTCTCCCCTATGTCTCCTACTTTCTTTTACTTTTCCACCCAGCATGCCTCTTAAACTTTTCCTCAGTCTTCTAATAGTTTCTCCCCCACCTCTTAGTTTCCCCTAGTCTTTCTTCCCCTTTTTTCCCCTCTCCTTACTTTCCTCTACTTTTCTCTTATCTTTCCCTCCCCTTTCCCAATCTTATCCACTTTTCAGACCTCACAGTTAATTGAAAGGACCTTTAAATGAAGTGCCCTTAGACAAGACCACTATTAATTTCTTATCATTTTATTCCCATTTGTGAATGTCTCTTCCCTCCTTATTGTCCCTTTAGTTATTTTTATCTCAACTTATTTCCTACTTTTAATTAATTTCTCTCCCATTTTTTTTGTCCTTTAGATTATCTTTCTCTGACCTTTTCATCCGGATATTGTGTCTCATTCCTCCGTGGTTACCGCAGTTACCGCACAAACATCATTGGCTACTGGTTTAAACCCAATGAAAAAATAGCCTTAAGAGGCCCCTATAAACCCCTGAGCCACAATTTCACCTTTTACTTATTTTCTGTCTCAATTTTGGGTCCTACATCTAGAATTTCCTCCGGGGCCTCTTGTTGTTTCGGATCATCGGATTGCGGATAATTTTAAAAGTAAACCTTAGGGTCTTTTGCGTGTTCGAAGCCCATATCATGAGAATGGCTTATCGATGTAATATTATGGCCCTAACCCCGAGCACAGTTGTTTCTAAGAAAATTGCTCGGTGCTCGAGTTACTTCGTTCTCTGGGGCTTTTTCCGCTTCTACGAATTTATATTTTTGAAAATTTGAGTACACACGAAATGTTCATCGTCAAACTTGTATTTTTTGGATTTTGATTACTTTCATTTGAATGCAAATTTTGTATAAAGCATTTTATATTTTTATAATAATTAATGCAATATATCTTGTTCCTGAACATCTAAGTGTGACCCTTACTATCAAAGTCACTTTAATGCATTTTAAGGCATTTGACCCTGTTCCTCATCAAAGTTTGTTATTAAAACTTGAATCGTACGGGATCAATCCCCCTTCCATTTCATGGATATCCGTATTTCTAACAGGAAGGAAGCAAAGAGTTGTAATTAATGGAGCTGAATCGAGCTGGGTAGACGTAACCTCTTGACATACCCCGAGGTAGCGTCTTCGGGCCTTTACTTTTAATCTTATTCATAAACAGCCTTCCAAAGTCGATTTCTAGTAATTCAAAACTTTTTGCTGATGATTCCAATGTTAATGATAAAGTGGATGAAGGCAGAAAGTTCTTTCCCCAAACTCTGGGGCGATCTCCTCGTACTGGCTTTCTGGTGCGAGGAATGGCAGTTAAAATTAAGTAAGGGGAACTCCCAATGCCCGTCCCCATATCCCACATTAAATGTTACACAGCCACCCTCGACTGGAGGTGGTAACCTTTTGCAATAAAAAGGGGGAGTGGACGTGGTGGTGCGTTTCTCTCATAAACAGAAAACTCGCCAACCTCGAGTACTTTCTGGTTGGTGTTCGACTCGCTGTCGTTGATACCATCGAGTATCTTGAAGTTTATATTACCAAAAATCTCTCGGAATCACCATTTCACAAAAATTGTGGGTGCGGCTAACCCAACAGCTTAGATTCATTCAACGCATATTTCAAGAATGTGCGGAAAATGTAAAAGAAACTGGCTCGCAACTCCGGTTTGCCCTATGTTGGAATATTGCGCTCCGGCTTGGAACCCTCGCAGAGTGGTTCACATTCAGGATATAGAGATGGTCCGGCGAAGAGCAGCCAGATGTGTTAAGAGCAGTTATCAACACTCCGCGAGTGTGGCAGAAATGCCCCACTCTCTGAATCGGGACACGTCGATGTGCGAAAAGTTATCTATGGGGTTATTCAAATGTTTTAATCTTTCTCTTAATTCAAATATATTAAGGCTTAACAACCACTCTTAGAGTAGACATAATCACTCAAATTTTTTGACCTTGGCTTCCTGCCAAGTCAGGCTGCTTCCTATTGGTCCTTCTTTTTGAGTGATAAGAGGATGGAATAGCCCTCTTGGCAAATGTCCAAATTTAGTAGAAATTCAATCTAACAATGATGTCTAAGTTACTACTGAGGTAGGCGCATTCTCCTGAAATTGGGTGATCGCCTTAGGGCATTTATTTGCTGACTGTAGGGTAATGAGTTGAATTGACCGAGCTCCACGAAACAACGTACGGCACGTTCGTGGAATATCTTTTGAACCACGATATTAATTATGTGTTTATTTTTTATGATTCCTTCGTTTCATCGGCTAGCATTAATTTAATAAAATACAACACGAGGGTTGATGATTTTTATGTCCCCCAATGACGACTATGTCGATTACAAATATTTGCTTTCTGATTTTCGTATCAATATTAAAATTAGTTTTTTCAGACCTTTGAGGTTTACATTTAATCTTCTATAACGAAAACATTTGCTTAGTTATTTTGGGATCATGTTTTTTTATCCTAAAACAACATTCTGGCCATAATCTTGACCACTGGATACTCGATTAGGTCCTATGTTGTCATCGAGGGATTTCATGTAGAAAATCATACTATATTCTATAACCTAGTTTAGGGTATCAAACAGATATTTCTATTAATTTATCTTAATTATTTCTAGTTTTTTTAATAGTTATTGTAGTAGTTTTACTTAAAAAAATTACACTTTGTTTGCGAAAATATTTTTGTTTTTTTCCAAAATAGTTTCGTATTTCGTATATACTGTTTAAAAAAAAACTATATTGAGCTAAAATATTTGTTTTTTCAAAACAATTTAGGGTTTTTTCAAAATAATTATAATTTTGTAACACAAATGGCATAACTTACTATAAAATATATTTTACGTACAAATCTCGTACTTTGTTAATCAAAAATTGGAATTTTTTAATAAAAACTTAAAATTTAAAAAACAAAACATAAAATTGTAAAAAAAAACCTCGAAATTGTCAAACAAAACCTCAAAATTTTCACAAAAAAATTAAAACTATAAAAAAAACATTAAATTAAAAAAAAAAACTCAAAATTGTCGAAATATACTTAAAATTATTTTAAAAAAAAACTAAATTATCAAAAAAAAACCTAACATTAAAAAAACCTGACAATTATCACAAAAAAACTTTAAATTATTAAAAAAAACGGAAAATTATCAAAATTTTTCACAAAAAATTCATGTTTCTAAGCTTGAAATCTGTTTTTCAGGAAAGTGTATTTTGTACAAACTTTACCAAAAACATCTTTTATTGAAAAATTGACCTTATATTGTGCTATATTTTGCCCAAATATTTGATTAAAAAGCTGAATTTCTTATATTAAGCTCACTTTCAATGGTCCTATTTGTAATGATCCAAGATTTCTTGAAGACTGTTTTGAAAATGTGATCTATTTTTGATACGGTGGACAAAAGCGAAGATTTTGATATTAATCCGATTACTCGTATTCTAATAAATATTTCATAAGTTCCTTAGAAATTGAGATTAACTTTTAGTTCCTATATTTTTATTCAAAAGACTTCAAAAGATTTCTTTAACTTGAAAATAATCATCGTCGAGAGAATTCAAAACAACCTTTTCGCGAATTCGCTGAAAAGAAGGATTTCAAAGCCTTTTTACAGATTATTTAATAACACAAAAAATTTTAAGATTGATTTAAAAAATATCGAATTTATAACAACAAAAAATAACTTACTTTTTATTGCAATAAAATCAATTTTCGTTTTCAGTCCGAGTTTTTTGAAAATACGAGTGCGGCCCTTCAGAAAATCCGTTTGCGGGCATCATATATATACATATGGCCCTTACATACTGAAATACATCCCATAATGCCTAGATAGGGTCATTCCCACTCTAAATAGTGCCCATGGCTATTTATAAACACTGTGAGTCATAAAAAAGTTGAACCCAATAAAAAATCACAACTCGTAGAAAAACGCTTCGATTTAAATTAAATTTGTCACTTACATAGAACAATAGTGTGGAAACAAAAAAAAAATTGTTCCGGACATGCGACAAATCTCAGATTTTGGATTTTTCAACGAGACGGTGTGTTCGAGAAACGGTTGAACCGCTGCAACGAGAAACGCGGCGGTTTATCGGACACCGAACACTCCAGAGTCGAATCCGTTGGACTACAAAATTTGGGGAGTTTTCCGGGAAAAGGTTTACAAATCGATGAATATCGAAAACTCGAAACTACGAATTAAAAAAACTCGATCGGCTTAGAATCGATACGTCGATCAAAGAATGGGGCGTTAGACTCCGGGCTTTCGTAGAGACCACCGAAGAACATTTTAAGTAAGTGTCCATTTTCATTTACATCGAAGCGTTTTTCACGATGTCCTTTGAGAGCTTCTGACAATTTTCAATTGGATTTAGATCTGGTGAGGACTCCAGCCGAGGTAATGCCTCCAAGTTATTCGATACCCACAATGACTTGACAGCTTTTGCCCGGTATCATTGGATGACGTCATCCTGGACAATGAACATCGCATTCAGGAAGTGATCCCCTGCAGTGGGTAGCATATTGTGACAATCAGGCCAGGGGCCTATTCCACGAAAATGTACAAGTATTAGTAAACAAGTTACGAGTATATGGAGTTGTAAATTATGGAGTTGTAGTATGGCATTCCACCAATAATCTCAGCAACTTGTAAATTATTAGTAAATGTGTACAAGTGATGTCACAAAAGTACAAGTCTAAGGTGAAAAGAAAATGGCGTCTCGAGAAAATAAAATGCTACTTCTCTGTGCTATTGAAGCTAGAAAGGGCATCATTTTTGGTAATAATTTTTGGTAAATTTAGCAGCAATTTCTCAAAAACAGATAGTGATCTTCACTGTCACTGGATCACGTGTTTATGCAATTAAAAACGTTCTATTCCAATTCCAAATGCTTTCTAATACTTAATTTACGAGTAATCATTTACCTATAACAAATTCACTACAAGTTACGAGCAATACCTTCGTGGAACTGAACACTCGTAAACCGACAATATTTGCTCGTAACTTGTAAGGTATGGTCTAACAAACTACAATTGTGCAAATATTATCCGTGGAACGCAACAACTTGTACTTTTTGTGCAAGTATCACTCCATATCCCTACAAGTACAAGACCATACTTTTGTGGAATAGGGTCCAGTTGAAAGCGAATTGATTGGTGATTGGTACCGAAGCACTGATTGATTTTCCAAGAAACATAGGCCTAGAGAATGTTAGTCGGGGTAACAATATGTTTTTGTACGCTTCACCGTTCACAATACCGTCAACATTGTGAATGCGTCCTGCGCCTTTGCTGCTGATAAAACCCCGCACTGTGACTCTTGTCGGGAATTTCACGGTAGTCGATGCATTCCGTCCCGAGTTGGGCAATTATTCTTTCCCGAGACCGCCGATAGATTACATTTATTTTGGATTCATCGATTAAGATTACGGTGTTTTTATCTTTCCGAGATTGGAAGGGTTTCACAGTTGGAAGGGGAATGATTAGTGATTAGTACCGAAGCGCCGATTGATTTTCCAAGAAACATAGGACTAGGCAATTTTAGTCGAAGTAAGAATATTTTTTTTGTTGACCGTTCACAATACCGTCAACATTGTGAATGCGTCCTACGCCTTTGCCGCTGATACAACCCCGTCGATGCATTCCATCCCGAGTTGGGCCAGATTCCGTCCCTAGACCGCGGATAGTTTACATTTATTTTGGATTCATCGATGAATATTCGAATATTGGAAAATTATTTATTGCTCTGATCAGAAAATCAATCGTACAACTGCTAACGCTCGAAGAGCATACTAGGCAACGTAAAACTCAATGAAAGTCAATATTGGTTTGCCATACATAGCGATGCAGTAAAACCCCTCTAAACCAATACCAAGCAACTGGTACCAACGATATTTAGGATTTTTTGCGGGGATCAACGATCAAAAGTGGATTTTAAGAACCGTAAGATATAAATGAAGATTACGGTGTTCCATTGTTCCGAGGTCCATCAGGAATGTTCTTTGGCCCATTCTGTTCACAGGCCTATTTTAACCAAACTACGTCTTATGGTTCTCGTAAATGCACTTTTGCCCGTTTCCCCGCAAAAAATCCCAAACATCGTTGGGACCAGTAGCTTGGTATTGGTTTAAAGGGGTTTTACTGCATCGCTATGTATGGCAATTCAATTGATAAATACGATGATTAAGTGATTAAATATGGCCTATAATGACTAAAAATTGTCATTTCCAAGCCAAATAGGGTCTATATGTGGCCCATATCCGTGGGCCCCATCTCCAAACCCAATGGCACACTTTAGGACCCTCGGTGGCACATTATAGCTTAATAAAAGGCTTATTTTTTATTAGGACACCATTTACGAACGTCCCTTTTTGCCAATGAAGCGCCGTAGCCGCCCCAGCCCCGTCTGGCGGCGACCTTCGAACTGAAATTCTAGAATTTTTCGAATTCCAAAGCGGGTTCCAAACGCCCGCGACGGTCGCCATTTTGTTCCCCATAGCCAGCTGCTAAAAAACACGTTTTTTGTGTGAAAATGTTTTCTTTCATGTGTTTATTTCTTTTTCAGATCCAAAACGCAAGTCGGGGTTTCGTCAGGAAACACGCTGAGCTCATTCCAGCCATTTTTCACCTCTTTGCTCGTATCGAAATGCGGAATTTTGTGAGTGTATGTCACGGCACAAGGTTAGCTAAATGTTTGGTGAAATGTTTCTGTTTTCTATCGATGAAATTAACGGAGGTTTTTTTTTTCACCTATGAAAAAGGATTTTAAAAAAGGCTGCCGAAAGACGAGAAATACAAATAAACAAAATTTTGAGAGTGAGAAAGTGTTATGCAACTCTAGGTAATGTAAGTTAGGCCTATTCCATGCTATTGGTATATAAGCTTTGGATGTGTCAATATTTCCAACAAAAAATCATCTTTTAAAGCTATGTTTATGCTGAAATATCATCTCATAACTCAATTTGAAGTTTTTAATAAGTTTACTTTTTATACATAAATTGCCAGCTTTTATAAGACATCATCTATACGTGTGTATTTACACATGATATATGCGTGAAATTATACACGAAAATATTCTGAAAATTTCCATATTTTTCTTTTAATTTCTGATGTAATACCTGAAAATATCAAAATTTCCGCCGTTTTTGCCTAAAATACCAAACTTTTATCATAATTTCTGTTATTTTGCCTGAAAATTTCAAACTTTTATCATAATTTCTGCTATTTTGGTCGGGAAATTTCAAATTTTATCATAATTTTTTTTTATATTTACCTAAAATATCACATATTTTATAATATAGTATTGACCTGAAATTTTCAAATATTTCCAAAATTTCTGTGGTAATGTTGTAAATTTGAAACTTTACCATATAATTGCGGTTATTTTTGTCTAAAATATCAAAGTTTAACATAATTCCTGTTAATTTGTTTTAAAATATCATACTTTTATCATAATTTCTGCTATTTTTGGTCTGGAAATTTCAAATGTTAACATAAGTTGTGGTAATGCTTGTAAATTTGAAAATTTTACCATAATTATTGTTATTTTGGCCTGAAAATGACTTACTTTTACCAAATTTTCTGATAAATATTGGCCTGAAATTTTTAAATTTTACCATAATTTCTTTGGCAATATTTGTAACTTAAAAACTTTTTCCATAATTTTTGTAATAGCACTTGCAAATTTTCCACTTTCACCATAATTTCAGTTATATTGGCATAAACTATAAAAATTTTTAACATCATCAAATTTTCTGTTTTGACGCTTAAAAATACTTGAAAATTTCACGGAAAATGCTATACGGTATGAGAATCTCATTTTCCGTTAAAAAACGTCCCAGATTTGTTAAATTTTGTTAAATTGTTCCTCCTCTTCATTTTGTGTAAATGTTGAATTGATTTTTGTTTTCTCTTAATTGCTAATCGTTAATTATTTACGATCGCAATTAAAATCGTCCTTTTAAAAGGTTTATTTTTCTTGAATAAATGATAAAAAGAAAAATGCATTTGCTGCAAATTCAATTGAAATTAATCTTCATTAAGCTCTTCATTATAACACGAATAACGCCCTGATTAACCTCAATTAACCCTCATTAAACTTGGATTAATTTAAAATATTCTGCACATATTAACCTAATCCTGATGAAGCCTCAATTTATTTCTAATTTAACCTATTACTTCGTAACATTAATAATCCCCGATTAAACCATGATTAGGATTTCATTAACCATGATTAAGTCATAACAAAACACACTCGCGTAATTAAGTTTATCATGTTTAAATCCTGCTTAATCTCCGATTTAACTGAACACTTTTTTGAAACCAATAAACGTTGATTTAATCCTGGTTAAATTTTTATTAATCTCAGATTTAACTGAACACTATTAACACGAATAAACTTAGACTTAATCATGATTAATCTCCGATTTAGCTAAACACATTTAACACGAATAATCGCAGACTTAATCTCGATTAAACTGAATACTTTAACACGAATAAACGTCGATTAATCTCCGATTTAGCTAAAGTCTTTTAACGTCTAATCTCCGACTTAATCCCGATTAAACCTCGATTATTCCTAATTAAGTCTCGGTTAATCTCGATTAATCTCAAATATAATTGGATATCTACTCACGCATAAACCGATTAAACCTCGATTAATCTAAGATTTAACTGAATACTATTAACACGAATAAACTTAACTTAATCAAGATTACTCTCTGATTTAGATAAACTCATTTAACACGAATAATCCCCGACTTAATCCCGATTAAACTTCTATTAACCTCGACAGGACTAAATCGCGATTCAAACCTGATTAATCCTTAGTTAAGCCTCGATTAATCTCTGATTTAGCTATACACGTCAAACACGAATAATCCCAGAATTATAATCCCGATCAAACCTCGATTAATCTCCGATTTCAGCGCCCACTTAATAGATTTACTTAATCCCGATTAAACCTCAGTTTTAGTAAACACTTTTAATAAGTTAAATATAAAATTGAAATCCGATTATAATGAATGTATTTCCGTTCTTATTAACTTCGTGTAGCAACCGAGATTTCAAACGAAATCTTTTGTTTCTGCTATCGATTGTTGAGAATTAGAGGAAGACTTAATTCCAGCATCTGCCCTCATTAACCGAACGCCCTGTTTGTAAGTTCGACTCGAGTCCAACTTAAGTCCATGCGCTTAAAATATATCCACGTTTTAAATATGAACTTTTTGTGTCCTTACCTGAGTTCCGTAGGAAGAAGTCGCGTTGAGAAAAATCCCGAAAAGAAGGTGTAAAAAATGAAAGGAGGAAGAAAAGGAAAAAAAGGAGGAAAACATGTTGAGGAAGACGAGCGGAAATCGTAAAATCCATGGTTTGCGCGGCATCACATCCGACGACCAACGCGCATCGAGCACAACTAAAAAGGTAGAAAGAGAGGATGGAGAGATGGATGCTGAGGAGGAGGAGGAGGAAGAGGAGGAAACACGATCGGCGACGGAAATATCGACGATGTTTAATAGGATCGGTGGATAAGGATGAAAAGGATGATGATGATGATGATGATGATGGACAGGGAAATGATGAAGATAATTATAACTACGAAGGGTGTTGATGATGATGATGAGCAAAAGGATGAGGATGATGATGATGAGGAGGAGGAGGAGGAGGAGGAGGAGGAGGAGGAGGAGGAGGAGGAGGATAACTGCGGGTGAAGATGATGATAAATAGCGGATGAGGATGAAGGACAAGATGATGATGACGACAAATTTTAACGAGTGGTGTTAATGATGATGGGCAAAAGAGTGATGTTGAGGAGGAGAAAGAGGATGAGGATGATGATGATAAATTATAACGAGTGGTGATGAACAAAAGGAGGAGGAGGATGACAAATAATGAATGAGGATTATGTGGATGATGATGATGATGATGATGATGAACAAAATGATGAGGATGAGGATGAAGAAGAATAGGAAGAGGTTGATGATGATGAACAAAAGGATGATAACTAATTTACGAGCCTAGGATTATGAGGATGAGGATGATGGACAGAATGATGAGGAGAGGAGGAGGAGAAGGAAAGGGAAGAAGAAGAAGAGGATGATGATGATGATGAACAAAAAGATAACTATTTTAAGGACCTAATATAGGATTATGTGGATGAGGATGATGGACAGAATGATGATGATTATTGCAACAATGAATGTGGATGATGATGATGACAAATTATAATAACGTGTAATGAGGATGATGATGAACAAAATGTTGATGATGATCAGGATGAGAATGAGGATGAGGATGAGGAGGTTGAGGAAGAAGAAGAATAGGAAGAGGTTGATGATGATGAACGAAAGGATGATAACTAATTTACGGGCCTAGGATTATGAGGAGGAAGAGGATGGACAAGATGATGATGACAAATTATAATAACGAGTGGAGTTGTTGTTGATGATGATGATAAGGAGAGGAGGAGGAAAGAGAAGAAGAAGAAGAAGAAGAGGATGATGATGATGAAGAAAAGGATGATAACTATTTTAAGGACCTAGGATGATGAGGATGATGGATGGAATGATGATTATTGCAGCAATGAAAATGTGGATGATGATGATTTAAGATGTGCAGGTAAATGTCACGTGTTGGTCCGCGATCGAGAGGCGTTATTTTTAATCCCTCTTGCAAATACGTTCCTTCCTCTTCCCACGCGATGACGTCACTCTCTCGTGTTTTCACGATGGATTAGCCAATTGCGATCCGCACGAGATGCCCTTCCAAAAACACGCGCAGGAAGAACATTCGAGTTATTTGTAATCATAAGGGACACGCTCATTCGTATTGGGCCTAAATTAAGGGCCTCAATTATTCAATAGCTCAGTGGGCTCAAGTTAGCCAAGTTGGAAATGTATTTCAGGTCCTTTAGTCGCCATGTTGGAAATGTTTATAGGTCCTTTAAAGTCCTTTAGAATCCATATTTGAAATGTTTTGGGTCTTAGAAGCCATATTGGAAATGTTTCCAGGTCCATTAGAAGCCATATTGGAAATCATTTTAAGTCCTTTAGTTTCCTTAAGAGGCCATATTGGAAGTGTTTTAGGTCTGGGCGCCATATTGGAAGTGTTTTAGGTCTGGGCGCCATATTGGAAATTTATTGGAAATTTTATTCGTATTAGGTCTTGGGCCCAAATTGCAAACTAACCGATACTAATTAAAGTTAGTTTAACTTTCCAAACATGTCTCCAGTGACGTCATCGTGTTTGTTAATTTGGAACGTGTTTTTGGAACCCGTTTAATGAATGCGTTCGATTTTAATCGTTTTTCCGGATCAAGGTTTTTGTCGCTTGTTTTTTTTAATCCGGTTTCATCTGGTTCTCACAGAGATATTTAGGGGCCATTAATAGAACGAAATTCGGTTGGCGAACATGAATTTTTCCGCGTTTCGCTCGTTTCGTCGTTTGCACGCTGGCGTCGCTGCGTTCAAGGACCCTCGACCTTTGAACCGGAAGTCGGCTGAGGGACCTTTGAACTTCGAGGACCATCGGGAAGCGTTCAAGGACCGAAGCACTTGGGACCTTTTCAAGAGTTTGCTCATTCTCAGAATGTGCGGAATCGAAGTTTTGGCCAAGAACAGCTTGAAGGTGAGTCCCGGGGAATCCCAACCAGGAATCTGGAATCTTGTCTCCACAATTTCAATCCTATATTATTGTCCGCTTTGAATCTTCTTAAATCCCTCTTCAAGGCCATTGTTTCTATCGTTTTAAATTGAATCCCTGTTGAAGACTCTGGTTTTGTCTATTTTAAATCTTTTGGAATCCCTCTTCAGGATTCTACTGTTATCCATTTGAATCTTCTTCAATCCTATCTCCAGACTCTGAATCTCTTCTAAAAATGCTGATTCTCTTCAATCCCGTATGTTTATTTAAATATATTCTGGAATCCGTTCTCAAGATTCTACTTTCATCCATACGAATCTCCTTGAATCCTTTCTCCAGACTCTGAATCTCTTCTTAAAATTCTGATTTTTATGAATCCCGTATGTTTATTTGAATATTCTGGAATCCCTTCTCAAGATTCTACTTTTATCCATTTGAATCACTTTTAATCCTTTCTCCAGACTCTGGATCACCTTGAATCTCTTCTAAAGATTCTAAAGATTTTCCAGACTCTAGTTTTTTCGTTTTGAAGAATCTCGCTGAATCTCGTTCTCGTTTCCTCGAACCTCAGGTGTCTAGAATCTCCCGTCTGATCCTGGGTCAAAAGATTCACGAGACTATTCTTAAGAATAGCGTGTACGGTCACTTCGTGGCCGGAGACTCCGAAGATTCCATCCGTAAGACTCTGATGGACCTGAGGTCGAAGGGCATCAGGGCCATGATTGCGTGCCCCAACGAAGAGGATCTCGGCGAAGTTTTTCTAAGGTAGAACACGCAGAATCTCAGAAGGGGAATCTCGACAGAATCTTTGATTTTCTTCATTTAATCTGTGTTTTTTTTATTTTATTTGGTTAGCGAGAAGAAGTACGAATCTTGCGTCGCGAGGATGCGCGAGTGCATAAGACTCGCCGGAATCTTTGGCAAAGATTCTCCAAAGACTCAGATCAAGATCACGGGAGTCATGCAGGCGAATCTCTTGGTGAGTGTTTCAGAATTTTTCGTTCGGAAAGTTTTTTGCTCGAGTTTTTCACCCGACTTTCCCGAATTTATTTCCCCCGAGTTTCTTCTGAGTTGCTTTTTCCGAGTTTCCTTTCCCGAGTTTTTAGTTTCTTTTTCAAAAGTTTTCCGAGTTTTTCGAATTTCTCTTCCCGAGTTTTCAGAGTTTTCCGAGTTTCTTTTTCCGAGTTTTCCGAGTTTTTAATTTCGAGTTTTCCGAGTTTCGTTTTCAGAGTTTCCCGAGTTTTTATAATTTTTCCGAGTTTTCCAAGTTTCTTTTCCCAAGTTTTCCGAGTTTCTTTTCCCGCGTTTTTTCCCGAGTTTGTTTATCCGAGTTTCTTTTCCCCGAGTTTGTTTTTCCGAGTTTCTTTTCCCCGAGTTTGTTTTTCCGAGTTTTTCCCCCCCGAGTTTCCCCGAGTTTTTTTTTCCCCGTGTTTGTTTTTCCGAGTTTTTTTCCCCCGAGTTTTCCTGAGTTTTTTTTCCCGAGTTTTTTTTTCCCTGAGTTTGTTTTTCCGAGTTTTTTTTCCCCGAGTTTGTTTTTCTTGAGTTTTTTCCCCCCGAGTTTCCCTGAGTTTTTTTTCCTTAGTTTGTTTTTCCGAGTGTTTTTTCCCCCGAGTTTGTTTTTCCGAGTTTAT
>JAQGBW010002570.1:0-19327 GCA_034698625.1 Julus scanicus
TAATTTATTTTAAAATATTGTGATATTCACAGACCATCAGAAACGTCCTTCTTCGTTGGAACTGAAATTATACGAAGGTATAGGGAATATAGCTCGTTATTTTAAGAAAGCACATCCGTGCGATTGACAGTTAAGCCTGTGTCCTGTTGTGTTTGAGTCTGGATAAACAGTGCTTCTGCATGGCATTTTGGATCTCGTTTGTTATTGAAATATTTAGGTTTTGCATTGCAGAACTAGCAGCAGATAAATCACGTTCTCCAGATCATGAAACAGCTTCGTCCCCAGAAAAACAATATCATTTCTTCTCAGAAAAAGGTATTTTAGATCATGTCAGTGGGACAATCTTCCCCAGATGCAGGCAGGTATATTTCAAACTTGGATTTTTTCCACCTCTTCTCGGGGTACTTTCGTTCTTAGAAATCTGAAAACAATTTTTTTTATCTATACATCTGCCATGCTTCTGGGCTAGATTTTATTATTGATGAAGTTATTGATAGTTGGAGATGACGGTATTAGTTCACAGTATCTGATTTGCTACTGCTTTTTTATTCCTGCCTCGTCTGTTTTTCAAACCACGATTGCTTAGTTGGGCTTTCTGTTAAGCAGCAGCCTTCTCCATCCAATTCTCCTAGTCACAGCCCCCTGCCTTTCCAGCACCAGCAATCGCAACAAGGCATCAACAGGACCAAGTCTCCTCTTCCCAAATGGGCCAGAGGTATGCCTGCTTTTTGAAGCGAGACACTATCTCTGGATCCTCAGCAATTCCCCATCATTTTTCTGCTGTCTTCCAAGCGTCTGTTGATGTTGCCTCATTGATAAACACACACGAAATGGATAAAACAATGTACCAAAAAATGCGAAAATTGCGAAATAATGTTTAATGTAAAACATTGTATGTAAATATTTCGTACTCAAATGGGGCAGAGGTTGCTGGCTCACTGGCTGTAGAATAAGCATTGACACATGAAATATTCATACTCGTTCAGCTATTTTCCGCTTTTGCGATGCTATTGACCGTTTTTTTTTTGTTTGTAAATCCTTCTTAGTGTGTTTTCCTCTTTGCGGGCAACATCAGTCATTCATATTCATGCTCTTTGCAGATTTTCTTGCTTCGTATTTTCCATAACTTTTTCTTGTTTCATTCATTCAATTCACCTTTAACATTCATATTATCTCCATGATTTAGAGGATACAACGGATCTCCTTTATAAGGAGTTAACGGAAGAAAATACTGCCATTCCATCCACATTCGATACACTGGATAGTCTCGAGCATCACAATCGAGGTAACCGGAATGACTTATCAGCCCTGAAAACACAACTACTCATGTCAGACCTCAGTTAACATGACCTCGTTTTGTTTGAAAAGCTAGTGTGCATAACAATAATGATACATCCTACGGGGATAATGTTTAATTAAAGTCAAAATAACAAAATTATTACAAAAATCCATTATTTTCATCTTATTCATGTTATTTGGCATTACACTAAAACGGTCAGTTATCAAAGTTATCTTAAATCCTTACTGAGACATAAAACAATATTTTTCAGCGATGTTTACAGACTTGACACTTACTTAAATACCACTAAACTGTATTCCTGACTGATTTTTTCGTTATTGGGCTAGGTCGTGGGAATTTTTTGATTTCATACACCAGCCCAGGGCCATTTTTGTCCCAACCTTTTTTTCAGATCATGCAAGTCGCTCGTCAATTAACTGCTGATTGTTTTTTGCAGATCATTCTAAAATCTCATGTGAGATGAAATAATCAATCATACTTTCTCTGTAACATGGCATGAATCATGCACATAATCTATGACGAACAGAAATGTGCATGACGATTGAATTCCGATGTCATGCCACCTCTCTTTACCTCTCGCTCAGTATTCATCATCTCTTTACTCTTTCTTAAGAGCTTTTAAATAATCTGCTTGCTCGCTTATCTTTCCTCTAGGCTTCCAAATCATCCACTGTCTTAAACATCTAATGCGCTTCTCTTTCAATCACTACTTCATTCTTTTCTCGAAGATTCCGACTTCTGCTTTTTTAGGTGCTGATACCCAAATCTCACTTGTGACAATGTAACACGTGAAAATCTTTCTTTCATGTTCTCGATGTATTTGTGCTGCTTTGTTTCTAGTATTTGCATTTTTTTTGCACATTATTTTGTCACTGTCACACTCATCATACATTAAATGCCATTGCGATACCTGACAGCATCCTTACATTGTTGTGATTGGTTCAACTTCTGAACGGCGCGTTGATTTGTTTGAAAAGCAGTTGTAGCAGGAAACACAACCAAGCAGGTAATTGAGAAGAATCTAGAATATTATCATTATTTCAATAGTGAACATGTTTATGGTTTCGTTCTAGAATGTGCTAAAACTTATTAGGAGCAGCTTTCATTTGTAAACTAGCTTTTTAAGTGGAAAACTTTTAAGATATTGTTTACATGAACTTATTTTGTACTTGCGCGCAAAATTGAATAACTTCAACGGTGCGAATGTGGTAATATGAACAAAGTTGCTGACCAAATCTGTATCAAATTGTAAAAATGGATGTAGTGCAGTTGGAGAAAATCTAATATATTAGGGAAACGCCGTAAACGTCAGATGTTTTTATGTTTTAAAATTGTCTTGCCAT
Organism: Julus scanicus; assembly: GCA_034698625.1. Taxonomy (NCBI): domain Eukaryota; kingdom Metazoa; phylum Arthropoda; class Diplopoda; order Julida; family Julidae; genus Julus; species Julus scanicus. Next base: position 2,644 of record JAQGBW010002570.1, read on the forward strand.
TTCCACCCGTGATGCACTCGTAAATCGTTTGTAGTTCCTGGTTGAGCTTTTGAAATGCCCAACCGGCATGTATTTACTAACTACTGCATGTGACGCATGTTGTCAACACCACCAAGATGTGTTGATGGTGCTAAGTGTCCTTCACATTCCCTCTCCTTTCCTCTCACTTCGTGTTCATCTCATTTTTTGCGCATTTCGTGGGTTTTTCAGCTCAGTGATGATTTTTTAAAAATATATTCCTGAATGCGAACATTAACTTTTTGCCCCGTTTTTGATGGTTTTGTTTTCGTCTTTGTTTGAGTTTTTTTTAACTCATAACTCTTAAGACCAACCATATGACATATTTTTGTTATTCATTTGGTTATTTCTTTGCATTGGAAAATTGTTATATAACAAGGCCAAACATTTCTAAATCTTAAATGTAAGCGAATAATTAAAATTCCTGCTAATTTTCTCATTATGTTATCTCCATTGTGAGATATTGTAGCGAGAATGTTATGAATTATTTTAAATAATCTTATAGTGGCCAAAATTTTCTAAAAATTCTGCTATTTTTTGAAAAGCAAGATAAGCTATGCTTCCAGAAAGCGGATATGGGAGGTGTTTTGAACGTGTTTAGCCAAATTGGGTGTTCGTGGGAGAGTAATATATTCTTTAAATGTTGTTGGATTAAGAGCCTGATGGAAAAAATATTAAATTTCTCGACATGTACAGTAATTTTACGATTTTCACCTTTTATAATGCTCGGACAACTAGTTGGAACGGGAATTTTCTTTTTTCCTGCACAAGTTGAGTTGTGTGTGGTATGAAGTATTGATTTATTTGCTTTGCTTTCAAGACCACGCACCTCCAAGGCCTCCTCTTCCTGGTGGAGAACATCCACCACCACGTCCTCCGCCACCGGAAACGGACGATGAAGACGAAATGCACTTTCCGATACCTCAGGCCAACCAACCTATCATGGTAAGGGTTATACTTGATGCATTGTTGAGCATTTTACACGAATTTATCAACCCCATTTATAGATTTAATATTTTTTGCACAATAGATGGCTGCCCATGGACTTCATCAAGAGGTTCGCCAATGGTCCAGCAAAGATAATGAGATCATCGCAGCAGCAAAGAAAATGGCTTTGTTGATGGCTAAACTCAGTCAACTGGTCCGTGGAGATGGGGGCTCCAAGAAGGAACTCATTGCCTGTGCTAAGGCTATTGCCGCAGCATCTGAAGAGGTCACTCGTTTGGCCAAGGAACTTGCCCGTCAGTGCACCGATAAGAGGATGAGAACGGTATGTTGCTATGTATACAATTATAAAGTGATGAAAAATTAAAAGTTTGAAAAGTTTTATTTGTTTCTTTCATAGAATCTATTGCAAGTTTGCGAACGCATTCCTACCATTGGAACGCAGCTGAAGATCCTCTCTACCGTAAAAGCAACTATGCTTGGGGCACAAGGTGAGGATGTTTTTTTTTATTTTTTTATGTTTAAATTGTCAGCTTTTTCCAGTCTTGTATAATAAAATTTCTACAGTTTTCTGTTTTTATAAAATCAATTCATGGCGTTCTGGAAAACAAAATCTTTGTTAAAAATCATTCATAAATAATCTCAACATCTATTTAAAACAAAATTGATAATGAAGATTTATGAGGCGTTACTTTTTCTAATTGCACATTAATACTTTTTCATTGTCCTTCACATGCTTTGTTCTGTTCTCTTCACTTTGCAGCACCCATCCCATCACCTGATGGCAGCGAAATCGCTTGTGGTAGGCTCACGTACAAATTAGGGCTTTCCCACCCACTCTTTTTATGCACTCCATGTTCATATCTGTGTGTATCCCTAGCTAACCAAAGTTTTTTGTGCATGAAATTGTTTTCTACTCGTGAATTTGTGTAAATATTCCAAAAGATTTTTAACAGCTGTCATATTTTGACAGAACTCGCTGATGATTTATTAGCGATGATCTGTCGTTAATGACTTAGTTACTGACATTTAAGAAATTTATTTTTGCATTGTTTTTACAGCATCCATTTTTATGAATCCATATTTTATATCACTCAAATGAAACTCCTAATCCATAATGCTAAAAATTGCATCCAATAACTTCGTTTTAAGACATGTTTATGATCGTAAAAAATATTTAAAAATATGAATTCTGTTGGAAAAACTAAATTGGATTAAGTTTTTTAATTAAAAATAAAACTACAATTTTGTAAACGATTTTAGTACGATCCTCGTAACATTTTTGCATTTTTCGAGTTGACATTAAGGTTGCAAATTGATTGCAAGGATTTATACCTATTTAACCCTGCACATTCCCACTTATTGTTAACCGTAGACATAGGGTGTCCATCTTTTTATCCAGGACTTGTGGCATTCAGTCTCCATTTATGCTACCACACTTCCATGTGCGGATGGGTGGTCACCCTATGTATACATCACCCGAGTTGGCAAAGTTAACGTTTGCAAGCCACGTTAATCACGAAGCCTGATCATTGTTCAAGTGCGAGATCCTGACGTGTTCCCAAGTCTATTTTGCATGCTGTTGCCAAGATTGTTGCATCTTGCAAGACCCTCCATTGGTAGCTCTTGCACTCATGTCCATTCTTTTTTTTATAGGTACTGAAGAGGACCAAGAAGCCACGGACATGCTGGTGGGCAACGCACAAAACCTGATGCAGTCGGTGAAGGAGACCGTGCGTGCCGCCGAGGCCGCTTCCATCAAAATTCGCACCGATGCCGGCATCCGACTCCGCTGGGTGCGCAAGCAACCATGGTACCAGTAAGGCGTCGAGGGGCCCTTCAAAGTGGCGAGCGGATCCACGATCGACAATATAATATATTGAAAGTAACATTTTTATTTTATCCTCTACCCAGGAAATCCCAAATTTGATTCTGCCCCCCTCTAAACCTAGTTGTTGGTATATTGGACACCACGAGTCGACGAAAGTTGGCTGTTCTGCAGGCGGTTCATGCAGCCGCAGAGATTTCGGAGCTAACCCGTGTAACTCAAATAACCACGCTAATCGCATTTGTGCAATTAACTGTTATTTTGCAGGTGCTGGAGATTTATATAAATATATTTTTTTGCAATGTAACTGCGTACTAACTAAAAAGGCAGTAATGCGATTGGTGCGTCACGGCCGGCTTGGATCGAGCTAGGATGATATCCAGGGAAACAAAAAATGTATTACCCAGTGGAAATGTTCAGCTTTTTCTAGGTGGATAAAACAGTTTATTTTGTATTTTATAACATTTTGGGTGTAGGATTTTTCAATATTTTAATTACAAAAAAAATAATATACCAAATTCACATTTGCTAATAATGAACAATAAAAACTGCAATAACAGTTTTCAAATAATTTTCAATGCCAATGTATTCCACTATTTTGTTAATTTTATATCCACAATTCGTAGAACGTGCTAGAAATGTCACCGATACTGAAATACTTTCCTAAGTTTTGCAATCTACATTTTAAAACAAAATTTCGCTTCTGTCCTACAACACGTTCTGCTGGGTAATTGCAGTTTGTGTCATATTTAGCATGTTTTATCTCATAGCTCGCATGTCCATTTTTGTTAGTGATTTTTTTATAGTTTGTATTTATATATCGCCGCAAAATCATTATGTGTGTAACCATGTGCGCCAGTGCAGTTACCATGTTCCATTGCACTTCCGCCACGCTCCTTCAGGAATCTCGGGAATCTTTCTACTTACCATTTTGGCATAGCATGCCCAAAAGCGCAGTACTCTTCCTTCCTCCCGTTTCCTACCTCGCCTTTTTTTTAAGCAATACTGTTGGAGATGCTCTTTAGGCATCAACGTTCCCGGCTTCGCCGTTGCCGATGCCCTGGATGGGGCAAAAGGGCACGTGCCTTCCACCGTGTCTTTAGTGGGCTTGGCTCATATTGCGCTGTAGCTACAGTCGGTATTCTAAAAAACTTCTGATAGAATACACGAAGCCATTTTAACCTTATTATTCGATGCACTGATGTTACCATCGACAATTATGGCAGCTCTATTCTAGCCTTTGAAGAATTTTCAATGTGCGATACTTTCACCCCAATCTACATTTCAATTCTATTGTTACTGCTAACCTCGTCATAGTTTACGGTACTCGGCACTTATAAGGTACTCGTATCGTGGCAAGTTGGCAAGCAATTCAAAAATTTATATTTCTGAAGGTTGATCTTAAGTACCACTTAAAACTGAGTTGCGGGAGTAACCGACACACCATCGACACTCGCAAGGTTGTGATTTGTAGATCTGTTGCAACTTTAACCCCCGTATCACAGTTGCTCAAATTGCATGAGCTTGAGACCGAGCTACTTTTTAAGTCCCAGATGCATACCACAGGTCCACAGCTGCACAGAAAATTTGCCAAGACGTGTCCAAAACAGCCAAACGTAAGACACGGTCAGCAATTGTGGTAGGTTGTCAACTCGAAATTTAGCTTAGAAATACCTTTAGCTTCCGTTTTTTTTTGACCAACTGTGGCACAGCAGTATGCGCATGATTGAAATTCTATTGATACCGATGCCTGTCTTGCACAAAAATGCCGAACTGCCGAGAAACCGAGGATGCAGCATTGAGAGTAGAAAAGAGACATAGAAATCCTGTAAAATATAAGAAAAATACTTTTTGCAATAGGTGGAGAGCAGTATGTTTATGAGTTAGGCGAGTTCTGTTTTTCAGAGCAGAAAGTGCAATTGATAGTTTCTCCCGTACTATTCCTGTTTTGTCCACTTGTTAGACGTAGTTGTGTAACCGAAACTAGAAATTGCCACTCGATGTGATTAATTGTTTATAATCTACTAATTTTTTTATGCAAACGTTACTGCCAACGTCAACGGCAGCATGGTTGTCTTCTGCTATAATTCTTTTTCGCCATTTTTTGCCCTGTTGCTGGAATGTCAGCCTGAGTGCCACAGTCTCATGCAAGATTTTGTAAAATGGAGATTATTTTGCTATTATTCGCTGTGCTGTATTGTGTCACAATCATATTGTCATTCTTTGGCTCGTGTAAAACGCAGAAATAACGCTGCGCCGCTGTTCATTGGCTCGTTATATGTGAAGTCATTGCTGCGCCAATGTGTTCAAATTTGCATAATAAATCTAATTTTGTGAAGAAAGTGCTTTCATCGAGTTGTGATGCGTTTACGAATAGAAAATAATTCCTCTTCTGTTGAAAGTGGACAGTAATTCACTTCAATAGCACACCGATGTTACGCAAAAATCGTCAAATACGGTAAATTTATTTCTGGTTTAACTTGACTTTTAATTATGATTCGAAGTGTATGCTAAATTTTTAATTTGTAAATAACACATCTTTAAGATGTTCTGAGTATGCAAAACAAACTTTGATTGTTAGATTCTTTCCCTTGTCATCCGTGGCACGTAGTGTTTGTGGACCCTAGATTCTGCATGAAGAAAAAATAGTTTCTTAAAATATTTACAAACTTTGCTACTTTTAAATTTTCACTCCAAGAAAAGCTTTCCCCTTACCAAAGTTTCAAGTTGACCACAGCTGGAAGTGATATTGTGCTGGACGCGCTGGATCCTTTCGATCCGTTACTTGACCCTTGCCGCTTGGCCGTACCCTTTCTTAGTGCAGGAAGGGTTTCTGCAGAGTTGCTGCTCATTGTTTCTTTGGAAAATGATGAAGCCCTTCCTTGCTTCGTTAGTGAGACCGGAAGTGGTAGATCCACCTATTCCAACCAGATAAATATTTTCAGTTTATATAGTGGTCTTCCGTCTTTCATAGTGGTTATAGTAGTTTTGTTTATTTTTCCACCAAATAAGATTGAAACATACCTTCAGGAAGTGATTCCTAACTCGCGTCGTGAACGTATGGTTATGATGGACAAGTTCTTCCAAGAATCTCATTATTCCCTTGTTTGTATCGCTCAACAGTTTTATGATAACATCCTGCACAGAAAGGTTTTGTTGTTTCAAGTTACAATTTCCTTCACACTTGACTATAATGACAATTCGACATAGCAAATTACCACTTTTGCCGTGTCAAAGTTAACGTTTGTTTCCACACTTCTGGAAAGCTGATCCAGCTGAAGATCAGCTCTGATGGATTTTTTCTTGTGCTCTTCTGAAGTTGCAACTAGGATTAGGATTTGATCTTGCGCTTCTGTAATGAGGTCGTCAATAAGTTGTTTGTCTTTTCGAGTTTCTTCAAAATATCCATTGTTGTGCTGGAACAAGAAATGTTAGCACATCAAAGAGTTTTTTAAGAAAACTATTTATTATAGATTTTACAAACCATCAGATTGTCCTGTAGTTTTCTGGCGTGTTCTCGGACGGATTTCAAATTGTTGAAAACTGCTTGAAGTTTCTCTGACAGTTTCAACTTGTCTCTAATCAGCTCATCTGAAAGTTGAAAATTGTCATTTTTGTTTAAAATGATAAATACTTGAAAAAAAGTAATACAATTATGTTACCCTTTTCACTGCCGTGTGATGAAAGGATTGACCTCTCCAGATGATCGTTCTTTTCTTTAAGAACGTTCGCCGTGTCTTGGAATGCCTTTAATCTTGATTCTGCGCCACTGATCTTGTTGCGAATTTCGACGGTTTCTCTTTTTAGGATGTCTTTGTCTTCAGCAACCTGCATAATTTTCAAAATAGATTTAAGATTCTTCTACTATTCTGGAAAATGTTTGAAGTGATTTAGTTTATATGCGAGATAATCTTGGAGAATGTTTGAAAACTGTGATTTGACAATCATTGTGAATTTTTATTACATTCGAGTGGTCGAATTTCCAAATAATTTAAATTGTTATCTTAAATCATTTAATTGGTAACAAATCATACATTTCAAGCTTACCTTAATGATATAGTGGACTGGTTCTATATGGCTGGAAGGATAGGAATCCGCCAAAGGCACCAACATAATTTCACATCTACATAGTAGATGTCAAAATTAGTTAGTTGTAAATTAGTAAACTTAGTTCAATTTGCTCGTCACCTTTTCTTAAATTGCCCAATTTGAGATTTACAATCGTTGATTTCTTTTGTAAGCTTTTGCGACAAATTATTCATCAGCTGAATTTCAGTCTGTAACAATTCCTGCTTTAAAACGATGTCTTTTTGACGTTCCTGTATCTTCTGCAATTCGTTTTTATTATAAACAACAATCCAAAAGGGAAATTTGATTTACACTTTGAGTCATAAAAAAGTAGAACTCAATAAAAAAATCACAACTTCGTGTGAAAAATGCTTCGATTTAAATTAATTTTTTTCACGAAGTTGTTATTTTTTTTATTAGGTTCTACTCTTTTATGACTCAGTGTATAAAAAAATTCAAAGGACTTACACTTTCTATGTTTAGTCTTTGTTTTTCCAAAGAAACTACGTTAGCCGATCTGTCCAATATCATTTCCTGTAGTCGCTTTATTTCTAATTTCACTACGTTTTCAGAAACTAAAGCCTTCTGTAATTTAATTTTCATTAATTCATATTACATCTATGTTCAAATTAAATTTATTATTTCCCGAGTTACGAGGAAAAACCGAAAGCCAAAACGTTTTACAGACCTGCTTATTGTAAACCAGTTGTTCAAGATTTTGTTTGCCATTCTCAATTTGTAAATTTACAGCATTTAATGCTTCTTCCAACATCTTCTCTTCTGTGCTTATTTTATGCAGACTGCTCCTGGCCAGTGCGATGTCATTCTAGCAAAAAAATAATTGAAAATCTTGCGAAAACAATGTTTATTTTACGTTTTAATCACCAACCTGTTGTTGTTTGGTCTCCATTACTAATTCTTGGTAAGCCGAAGTTTTAAAATTTAGGATGTCAACAAACGTCTGTGCTTTGTTTTTAAGATCATTGTCATTTCTTATTGTGTTCTCCATCCAGGAATATTTATTCCAAGAAGACGAAATTTCTTCATCCTGAAAAGCGTAAAAGTTTAGAAGGTTATCGAAACAACTTTAGAATGCACGGAAAACGGAATTCTATAACCCCTACTACTAATGTGGAAAATTTCTAGCATTCTTAGCAAACCGGCCTGATGTGCTAAAGTTTCCTCTTGACTTTTGCATTTTTGATCCAGTTGCTGAATTGTTTTGACACATTTCTGAGCGAGAAATTTCCATTTCTATAGAAAAGTTTACCCAGAATTTAGTACAAAAAAGTAATATGTTAGAAAAAGTTTTCGAGAAATGTATTTTTTACTTTAACTTCTGCTGAAAAATATGCTTCTTCTTGTTGCAACGACTGTAGATATGACGTTTCTTGGGAATGCAACACGCTCATATCTTTGGTCTCTTTTAAAAGATTCTTTAGTTCATTTTTCTCAAGAAGAAGAAACTGTTCTAGTTTGCTAGTGCTGTCTTCATTGGTAACGAGAAAGTCGAATTTCTGTTGAAAATCTTTGGATAATTTTTCCAGGTTATACTGTTCTTTTTCAAACCTGGAAAATATGACTGATATAACGAATGATCTGATAAAAAAGTAGAACCCAAAAAAAAAATCGCAACTTCGTGAAAAATGCTTCGATTTAAATGAAATTTGGAACTTACGTAGAACAATAGTGTAGGAACAAAAACTTGTTCCGGACTAAAAAATGTAGGGTGTTCTCCGGGAAAAAGTTTACAAATCGAAGATTAATACTATCGAATAATCGAAACTGCGAATTAAGATTTGGATCAAACTCGACCGGCGTATAATCGATTCGCCAATCATAGAATGGCGCGTTAGACTCCGGGCTTGTGTAAAGGCCACCGGAGAACATTTTCAGCACATTTTATAATTCATTTGTGTTCTTACACTATTGTTTTAAGTAAGTGCCAAATTCCATTTAAATCGAAGCATTTTTCACGAAGTTGTGATTTTTTTATTGGGTTCTACTTTTTTATGACTCGCAGTGTATAATATCTGTATCAATAATAAAATATTCTACCTTTTAATTTTATCACTTATGGCCTTTTCCATTAGTTTGACATTTGACTGCATTTTGTTAAGCGCTAAATTTAATGATTTGTTTGCCTCTTTAGTTGTCTCTATCTGTGCCACACAAGAAATCATATTTTATGTTAACATAAATCCAAAACGCATCTATTAAATTTTCATCCAAATTCAAAATAGGTTTTCGGGAGTTTACCTCTGTGTTTGTTCTTTCTTCTCTTTCCTTTGAATCTGCGCATTTTTTTCTGAGTGTATAAATTATTGTTTCTGAATTCCGAATGGATGATTGCAATTGATTGCATTGGTCAGCCAACTTTTTGAGAGAAACCTGTTGCTTTTGATGCAGTTCTTTGGCATTACACGTTTGGTCCTTCGTCTTCAACGTTTCCTAAACAAATGATTTGTCTGCTTTGTAGAAGCGATTTATTTATATGGACAAATAAAAGCCTAATAAGACTCACTAAGATTTGTTTTTCCACTTCCGTATCCTCTTTTTGTATTTGTTGAATGGTTGACTCCCAGTGGTGAATAATATTTCGTCTTTCATCATGAGAAACTCTAAATTCATGAGCTGCCTTGCTCACTTCAATCTTTCATTTCAGAAATGGAATTTTATTTTATTCTTGTCATAAAATACATCATAATGCAAATAAGAATTGCGAAATTTACCTGGGCAGAACGCAGATCTATAGTTGATCTGTGCAAAAGTTTTTCTGTTTGTCCTTCTGTGTGCAGTAACTTTTGCAGTTGCTGTTCAAGTTCCTGAAGTCGATAAGTTGAAAATATTTAGGACTTTCTTCAACATTTTTGATATTGGAAAACATCTTTAATGCTACCTTTATTTTGAGATGATCTCTATGAATGAATGTGTTGAGTAATGTGGCATCATCTTCCTGAAGCACAGCCTCGTTCAACCAAGAGGTTGCAGTCTGCTTTTGCCAATTAGTAAGGTGTTCAGTCACCTGAATCTTGTTCATCAAAACAGACACTGTGTTCTACGTGTACAGAAATGTCCACAACCGTTATGTTTGATATAAGGATGATGATGAGTCCAACTCACATATGCCAATGAATCTTAAGTCACCTTTAAGCCAAGCAGTGTCTCATTTACTTTCTCCATTTCTTTTTGCTCACGGATGATGTCTTGTGATATTCTGCTTTCTTCATTGGCCAACAACAGCTGCAGGTGTTGTTCAGACTCCATTTCTCTGCTCTTTGAATCAAGCATGGCCTAAAAGTCGTCAAATTGTAGTTTATAAAACATTAAATTTTGCAAATATTATCCTAACACATATATCATTTGAATATTTCGTAAATAGACACGTACTTGTTTTTCATTTAATTGTTCTTGAATGTTTGACAAGTAGTTATTGACAGCAGTTATGTGTTCTCTTTCATTGGAAATCTTTGTTCTTAGTGTGGCCAGTTCGTTGATTCGTTCATTAACCTGTATTTGTTAAAACGAAATGATAAAAGGGGATCAATATTCTACTCGTAAACTTTAAAATCATTGGCACAGGTGTGCTATCTGGTCATCAGCTCATTTATAGCCGTGTGTGTTAAATAGACTGAATCGATGTTAAAATTGAATACTGCCCCTGAAGATTGGCAATCACATATAACTGCGAAGCTTTGCGGGACTGCGGGTGTTATTGTTGAATATAGTGTGGAATGGCTACCTAAATGCATTTTTTTCACGCAGTTCATTTGGGTAAGATTAGGTATGGTCATTTTCATCAACATTTTGTAGAGCCAATCATTTTTATTCACTTATCTACTGATTTACACGATGACCAAAATTACCAGCTAATTAAGGCTTTCAAACTATTATAACTACAGTTTTAAACCAACAACGTTCTGTTACTTAAATAGCGAGTACACCTACTTGTTTATCCAGCATTTTACTTATTTCATCAGGAATGAGTAACGTGGCTGCTGTTCCGATACTTGATTCTTGATTTAAAAAGGCTTGATTTTCCATTTTGAAATCTGAGACAATACAAACATGCAAGTGAAACGTATTCTCCCCTATATAAAGGGAATTCAAATTATAAGATTGTAATTATAATTATAATTGGACACATTTTAAATTTATTTAAAGATAATGTAAAATGCTATTTACGTATTTAGAAATTGATTTCTTTTGAGAAAAGAAACATTTATCAAACTGCATTACAAAACACATTTTTCAACAAATTGTATTTAAAAAATACGCATTTTAAACCATGTAGGCATGCATGCCCCACGTATTTGCATTTGTCACTTGTTTCCATCACAAATCATGCATCATTTTGTGATATTTAATGCACATTTTTGTACTTTTTTAAAAAAGTTTTCGTTGATGAAATTCTTACCTTTTTTGATTTTAACAATTAAAATAATAATTATAAGTCAACTATTGAGGAAATATGCATCTTCACAATAATTCAGACATAAACTGAGTATTTTGCTAACGGTATAAACGTTGCTAGGTAACAAACACAACAATCATTAAACCATCAAGCTCAATTTGTCCACCTGGTCGATATACGTATACCACCCCTACCAAAAAGCATCAACAAATTTGCGTGTATAAATTATATTAAAATCTTTCAAACATATTACAAACAAGAAAAAATGTAAAATTCATTTAAGATACATTTATAAAGATTTATTACAGTTGGCATTAACAAAAATGGCAAGTTTTTTTTATATCTATCCAAAATAGACCATAATTTATGAAACGCTTTGGGAGATAGACCAAATGTATGAAGCGCCTTTTGTGTTAAAGAAAAAGGCAAAAGCGTCGTAGTAAATATTCCGTCTGCTTGTGTACATTTAAATGGCTTTGTATCGTAGTTATCCATTCCACGTGTTATATAAGTTTTGTCGTAATTTCTGTGGATTTTGTTGTTTTTCCTCTCTAGAACTTTTAAAGGTAAGAAAGATTTGCTTGTTATTTATTCATACACTTAATTTTTTGTAGAAAAATCCAGGAAATTTACGGAAAATACTCTGTTTCAGTTGTGTAAGTTTGACATTCGGCGTGCACATGGCAATGTTTTTGAGACAGTGATATTCAGGGATTTACAGAATATTTTGTTTATATACATAGGTTAAATTTATCTTTATTCGTTATTGGATTTTTTAAATTTTTTTGTATCTTCCATAGATATGATTTTTAACGAAGAACTTTTAAATCACCTTAAAAACGACATTGTCAACGAAGAGGTATGTAGTAATTTATTTCATTCATTTCATGGAAACTCGGACTCAAGCCCTAACGGACAAAAAAAAAACCTGAATATATGTGTTATAAAGCTCTTTGGAAAGCTGAATGATTTATATATCATAATTTCGTAGCAATTTTCTATTTGATTCCAGGTTTATTAATACAGAAAATACAGTTGAAACTCACTTCTTTTCAAAAATGAAATTGGTTGCATTAATTAGGTATTGTATTTGTAAAACCCTCGATGATTTAGGCAATGCTCATCCCTAGCTAATATTATGTTCATCATTTATTTTATAATAATCAAGTGGCGGCAAGGATAGCTGTTACAATATGCTGCAGTGTGTTGCTGCTGGACACGAAATAGTCGCACTTGCACATTTAAAACCCAGTGGTCAAATAGGTAGGAATGTTTACTTCTCAATCTGATCATCGTGATACACGAGCACCCCTTTAACAACCACTTGAAATTGTTCTTAATAGAAGAACTGGACAGCCACATGTATCAAAGTGTGGGTCACGATGCCATAGATTATTTTGCAAAAGCAATGAATCTGCCGTTATATCAAGAGGAAATCGGAGGCAGTCATCTGTGCAGTGGCAAAGACTATACAGAGACCGCAGGGGATGAAGTGGAAGATCTCTTTTCTTTACTTCAAAAAGTCAAAGTAGGAATTTTGGGTTTAAAAAGAAAACACGTACAAGTACGAATCAACAATTGAGTGGGCTTAATTTCATTACAGGGAAAAGAAACGGTTGAAGGAGTGGCAGTTGGTGCTATTTTATCAGACTATCAACGTGTTAGAGTGGAAAATGTGTAAGGCCCTTCTTCCAATTAGCATAATGATGACAGTGATTATAAAATATGTGTGCTTACAAATTATTATCCAACGAATAGATGTTCGAGATTAGGTCTTACATCCTTTGCTTATTTATGGAGAAGAAATCAGGCTGAACTGTTAGCGGAAATGATCGGAAGTAACATTCACGCAATTCTTGTAAAGGTGGCAACTCTTGGTAGGCCTAAATAATTTCAGCATTTGTTTCATAATTTGATCTAACCAATTACTTGACTCTCAATGCTGTTATGGAATATGTTTTTCTAGGGTTGACACCTGAACTTCATTTAGGTAAATTCATCTCGGAAGCCTATCCTCATTTTATGAAATTGGTGGGTGGTTAATCTTTTTATATAATGACATTTGAGTGGCAAGATCGAGACTTACACTATTTTGTAGGAAAAAGAATATGGGATGAACGTATGTGGTGAAGGGGGCGAATACGAGACGTTTACGTTGGATTGTCCTCTTTTTAAGGAAAGAATTGTTATGTAAGTCATGAGTTTACTCGTCTACTAGGTTAGCTTTATGGATTTTGATTTTAGATTCTCCTTAAAGATCACGTCATAAATTCAAACCGATAATTATTTTTAGAGAAGAGCAACTTGTTGTGAATCACACGCCAGATCCATTTGCACCAGTTGCATATTTGAAATTCAAAAAACTGCGTTTGGAACCAAAATCAAATGTGAGTTTAGTGAGATATTTCGTTAAATTTGTTTGGAAATTTTTTTTAAATATTTTCCGTTTACTCTTAAGCTTTTATTCTAGCCTACCACATTGTCTCAACGAGAGGCAATCGAAGAGCACGGCATATGCAAGCCGGGATACTTCTTGTATGGTTTAGGCATAGATTATGAAGCCCCATTTACTCCAAGCCCTAATTCGGGTGGAAGTGATACCTTCAAAAATAATTGCATCTTGGAGCTGGCACCGAACGGAAACTCCAACCTCAACATCACTAGAAGTGATTCTGGTTGGTTTTGGATTTCTGGTTGCATGGTGCTATCGCGCTCGGATCCGGCCGATGAAATGAAACATGCCTTGCAAGCTATCGAAGACGGTCTGGCAGCAAACGGGCTTGCAATATCCAATTTGGTTTCCATCCAGCTATTAGTAAAAGATATGAATGAATTTGCTAACTTAAATAAGGCCTATAAGTCGTTTTTTGACCTAAATCCTCCTAGCAGGTAAAACTACGCTAAATTATTGATATTCTTTGGAAATGGTAGCTTCGAAAACCAACTTTCTTATATTGTATCTCGACTAGGGTTTGCGTTGAGACCCCTCTTCCAGATAACGTGAACTTTGTGATTCACTGCGTGGGATTTAAAGGTGGCGAACAAAATTGCGATGAAGATGAAACTGTGGTCAAACACATGCATGTCCAGACTGTGTCTCATTGGGCCCCTGCCAACATAGGGCCGTATAGTCAATCAGTGCAGGTAAAGCTTAGATAAAGTCTCTTATTACAACTCAAAGCTATTCCACATTTCATTGTTCATTTTTTCTACCTATGAATAGGTTGGGGATTTTATTTATGTATCTGGCCAAATAGGGTTAATCCCGAGCACCATGCTTATGATCGGTGGTGGAATCGTTCCCGAAAGTCGGCTTGCGCTGCGTCACGTACAACGAGTTTCGGAAGCCATGGATGCAAGGTGCGGACTGAAAAATGCTCTGTTCTGCGTGTGCTATGTTACCCACCAGACTCTAATTGCTTGCGTCAGGGAAGAGTGGAATAAGGCTGTCAACGATGGTGCAACAAGAAACGATTTGACGTTAACCTGTGTCGTTGTGCCTGTTTTGCCCAGAGGCGCTTGCGTAGAATGGCAATTTATAGCCCACTGCCAACAACCGCAAAGTTGGAACTGTGAGTAAAGCTTACTTCTTTGCACGTATAAAGCAGATGGTTAAGAAAACTACTAGGTAGTCATTAAATGTTAACATTTGTTTTGTTATAGGGTTGAAACCTGATGTACACTTGATAGACAATATCTCAATAAATTGCACATTTGGGCGGTTTAACCGTGAGGGCGTTCTGATAGCGCAATGTTGTAAGTTAATGTTTTTACGATTTTTGTTGTCAAAACGTTGACGTAAAATTGAAATTTATTTAATCTTATTTAAACAGTTTTGGAAAAATCTTATATTCTTTGTTTACTTGTACTTCTAAACACGATTATATGTTTTCAGTTCATTCTGAAGATGTAACTTTGATTCAAGAAAGCACGGTTGTTGGCACGCTATCTCATCTAATAGAAATGATGACTGAATCGGTTGACGGCAAAACTGTATGCCAATTACAAGTATACTACACTATCACACATATAACGTGGAATATTCTCCAAAATGGTGAGAATTGCTTTCACTTTGCTATTCCACTCCCCCTTATTTTTTAATTGTCCAATTCAGTAGCTAGATTTTCTCATTAAAAGTATTATATTTTTTTTGGCATATTATTTATCTTTTTGTTTTCAGCCTGGAAGAAACTCGGCCACAAAAACATCGATTTAAGTTTAATACCTGTATTAAGTAATGAAACTGGCAGCTGCATCATGAGCATATGTGGACGCATATGTTAGGAAATGTTTTAAAGTCAATAAATCTTTTTTTTTTTTTACAAGAACTCCTGTATCAATCATTTTATGACTTGAGCAAGTTTTTAGTTATCAGGATTCTAGCTGAGACATGTACAGATTTCGCAAACATGTTTTATTCTGTAAATCTTTAAAAAAAACCATTTAATTTTATGCTAGCCAAGTATTCGCTCCTTAGGGCTTGGTCCAGTAAGGGGATCATGCTATTTGTTGCATTGTTTATTCCTTATTACTGTTGTTTATTTTACAGGTGGTACAAAGATGTGAAGTAAAGAAGAGCACTCAAATAATTGATACTATTTTGTCCAAGTTGCGTGTGCCGCCATGGTATACAACCGTGCGGATAAATACTATGCTAACTACCCCGGAAAAGGCCTTAGCGGATCTAAAGCGCTACATTCCTGCGGTATGCTTAGTTAACTTGTTTCTTAAAATGCAAGATGTAAATCACAGGTTGCCTGTCTTCGCATCAACTAAAGACTGATTTTTAAGATGACCAAAAGTCGATACTAAAGTCAAAACTTTGATCCTTTCAATTTGTGTAGTTTGACGTGACAGTGCATGATAGTTTGCCTGATCTGTTGGTTATATCGCCAATTGAAATTGAAGCCGCTGTCGTCATTCCTGTTGCATTGGAAGTTATTGTTGATCTGCAATGCGGTGTTGCTGTTCTACGTGGAGCAGATGTTTATATTCCCGGAGTTTTAGGAGCACCACACGGTAAATTGTTTTAAATGGCACGCAAACAGTTTCATCATAAAATACTTTGAATATGAATTCCTAACAAATATTCGTTGTTCTGGTTAAAGATCTACAAAAAGGAGATCATGTTGCCGTGTTTGCCGACATTCGAGGGAAATGTTTGAAAGGAACCATTTCTACGTTTGCTGGGCAGAAATCTTTTTTGGGAAATGGAATAATGCAAATAAGCAGGAATGATTTGTTCAAGCAAAAAATCGCAAGGTTAAACTTTCGTATCATTTCCAGTCATTTTAAACGCGAACTAACAAACGTTTAATTAATTTAGTGTAAATGTTTTGTAACACATAGAGGGGTTGCAATAAAAATGTCGGAGCCGATTTACAGGTCACCATGCCTAGATAACATTATGC
>JAQGBW010002571.1:0-19321 GCA_034698625.1 Julus scanicus
TTGCCATTATTTAAGTCAGTCATTAAACCAGGTATTGACTTTATCACATTTTGAAGTTCCTCAATGTTTTTAAACACCTTTTCTTCTGGAAAGTTGTCTGAGAACAATGTTATCGAGACTTGCTGAAGAAATTCTTGAGGGATACTGCTCTCGATGTCAGAGCCATTTGTAAACGCACTGTTGAGCTCGTTAATCAAAGCTTCCTTATTCAAACCATTTTGTTCAGGAACATTAAGAGAAACATACGTTGTTGAGCCCCAGTTGGTTTTAACCACAATGTGTGTAGCGTCTGAATTGTCCAAGGCATCGAGCAAAAGAAGTGATTTCAATTCATCGCTGAAAATGTCAATGTGTTCTGAAACTGTCTTGATCTGATACATCAGTGTCGTGGATCCTCTTGCTTTTTCGTGTGCTGCTGAAAAGCATCTGCCAAGTCCTTCATGAGCGACAGTGCCGCTTAGGACACTAAGACACGTGTTTTTTGGAATATCCAACACAGAAAATCTAGTTGACCAACTGTCATTCGGAAAAATTCTGCAGTTTTTGGAGCTTCTGTCTTCAGTGCAGATGAGATCATCTGGCAGAATCCCAGAAGTCAAGAAAGTGTCGCTTCTGGCATCGTACATACATCCCAAGCCTGCTTTTTCACCAAATGACGGACGAACAAATTTCACTTCATCCATGGTATTTTTTATCAACAATCTACAATTAAATTACCTATTATTTTAATTAAGTATGCTTACGTTTATATGTATTAGTTTTGAAAATTTATTTTTACACTTACAGTTTTGATGATTTAATTATCAAGAATATTTTAATCTCTTTAGTTTTCTTTGGATATGACCTAGGTTTCTAGAGAATACGAAAAAATAAACCAAATTATTGATATTAATGAAATTTAGAAATATTATATTGTTAAGTAAAAGATGGGCAATTTTACAACTTACCTGAATAATTAGTTAAATTGAATATGACCACTTTCGTGTTGAATCACGTCTTACATGTACATGAATCGTTATAAAATCAGAAAGTCTCGTGCTTAACTGTCATAGATAACAACACTAAATCTGATTAGAATGCTGATAATCTATTTAGAAGTTGACCTATATCATTTCTACGTGTCCAAGTTTTTGAAGTACATGTAGATAAATAATCTTGGTGCAAAAGATAAATCACGTATAGTATTATTTTCGTTCTTTGTATCAATCACCATTCTTGATTATGATATTATTTTTCGATTATACATATTACTCATTCAATAATTCCCTACATTCTAAGATGGAAGCAACAGAAGATTTTGAAATTTCTGGTGAGTTTTTTTTTTTCATTAATGGAGAATATTGTCTAATTTCCATAAACCATATTTGTCGAAATTCGTTTTTCTAATTCTGTTCTAGACGAATCAATAAATTATCTGCAAGGTGAAGTTGAAGATCTTTCTTTTGCAGACAATTTTTATAAGTTAAAGGGTTACAGTTGCTGCGCTTGCAGAAAAGTGGCCATCAGCCATAACATTGCCAATTGCAGAGATGTTTTCTGCACTAAATGCTACCCAAAATATTTCAAGCAGCCTTGTCCAGACTGCAAAACAACGGTATAAACAGTATGTGTTATTAACTTAAAATAATCAAAATGTTACTTCTGATTCATTGCTTATCGTTTATGTCTTACTTTAATAGAATGAACATGATTCGGAATTTGAAATGGCAGTGTTTAATCTAAAAGTCAGATGTAAATTCGCGAAGAATGGATGTGAAGAAACTGTTTTATTAAGAAACTATTTGGTAAGTTGCAATTTATTTATTGTAGAACACGTGTATGACAAATATCACCCATTCATTGGTGACAAATCATAGACGTATAGTTAGCATACATGTATTTTAACTAGAAAAATTCCTATAATTTAGTGAATATTGAACAATATATCAAAGATTCGTTGAATTGATTATATCATTTGTTTCCTCAACAGTTACACACCGGGTTATGCGAATATGCGCCTGAAAGAATTTTACCAAAATTGTACTGTGGTGGTCCAACTGATGATGCTCTCGAACAGGTGATCATTTACGTAATTTTTGTGTGGAATTATTGCTCTATACCAGTATTCGTTTTTAAATTGATGCTGCTAGAAGTAATTACATTTAGTTAGAAAATAAGTAATTTCTAAATAGCAATAATTTCTAATTTTGCAAATTTATAAACGAAATTACAGAGATTACAATCATTAATTGAAGAAAGACATGAAATACTAAAAAGTGAAATCAATAGTAAAATGATGAAAATTCAAAACGATACTAAAAACCAAACACAAGTCTTATTTTTCATCAGTTTATGCATCGGTCTATGCATCTCGCACATCTATATTAATTACTCTTACAATCATTTAAAGATGGAAACCATAAACCAAGCACAGGTAATTATATTTATTAGAAAAATAATGAATTGTTAATTCGCAATCATGACTAATTTTGTAACCTTTGTAAAGGAATTACAGAGGTTAAAATCGTTAATCGAAAGAGGACATCATAAGCTAGAAATGGAAACCAAGTATAAAGAGGTGAGTGTTTAATTCAGAAGCAAATTTAATACAAAAATTGAAATTATAACTAACTTTGGAATCACGCTAAAGGAAACACCGATGCTAGAACCAAGAACAACAGCAGCAGAACAAGTGATGGAAAAAGAAGAAGTCGTAAAAGATAAACAAGTAATAGAAGAACAACAGGTACAAGATGAAAGCAAGAGAAGAACGGACACCATTTTTGATAAAATTTAAAGAATAGTAATTTATTACGAGAACAAATTAAGGGTAAAACTGTAATCATAACTAATGATGAATTTGATTGTTTCCATTCTTCAAGTGGTTGTTTCCATTCTTCGAGTGGTTGTCTTCATTCAACAATTGGTTGCTTTCATTCTTCAAGTGGTTGTATGCACCAATCGAACGAATCTTTGGGTTGGAACTCTAACTGTCTATGAAAATTTTAAAAGAAAATACAAAACGTTGAAAACAGGAATTACAACAGAAATGCAAGGACTAGAAGACGTGATAGATATACGTGTAAATTCATTGTAAACAATTTAAAAAATCTGGAATGGAACTCCAAGTAAAAATTTTAATTTTTTCTAATCTGTACAAAATATCCGCAGTATATTAAATTGTTAGTTATATTCATGATTAAGTGTTATTTATGAAAAAATGATATATTACTCCCATTTTACGTGAATTTCGAAAGCTAGCATCGGAACAAGTCGAGTTGCAGCCTCTGTTTACTTCCCGTATAATAGGTTGTTCATTTTTTAAAGCCTGAATGAAATTTTAACATCAAGAAATAGATACACCAGTACAATTTTATCAACAACTACATTAATCCTAGATAACAAGTTTTATATTAATTCTTAAAATTAATAATACGACCTTTGCGGAAAATTTCGCATGAAATAGTTTTGATAACGAGTGTGCAAATCTAATCTCGTTTAATAACCAAGTTAAGATAAACCTGAAATCAGTAATTGCTCACAAATGATTTATAACTTTATGAAATGGCTACAACAGAAAATTCAAACATTTCTGGTAAGTTTTACGTTTAATAAAACATTTAAAAATATATTTAAATACCGTGGTTTAAACACTTTATTCAAATTTTATTCTAGATGAATTAATAAGCTCCTTGCAAAATCAAGTCAATGAGCTTTCGTTCGTGGACAATGCTTATAAGTTAAAGGGCTACAGTTGCTGTGCTTGTAAAAATATTGCTATTAGCCATTGCATTTCCAATTGCAAGGATGTCTTCTGTACTAACTGTTACCCAAAATATTACAAGAAACCGTGTCCAGATTGCAGGACACGGGTAGAATCGGTATACATCATTTGCCTTAACATTTTTATTATCATTTGGCTTGTTTTGGAATCAATGTATAATTTATTTTTCTTGAAATAGAATAAACAGGATTCGGAGTTTGAAAGAGCTGTGCTTGAGCTCCAAGTTAAATGTAAATTCACTAATAATGGATGTGAAGAAAAAGTTTTATTAAAAAACTACATGGTAAGGCACAAATGAAAACATAGTATACTAATGATATCAGAATATGCCAAACTAACTGCCACAAGATTATGCTACATAGAATAATCATATCGCAAACAGTTCCTTGATTTTTATCCCACTATTCTCTTATTTGAATTATTTTAATATTTGCATGTTTGTTTCTTCTGCAGAAACATATTATTTCATGCAAATTTGCACCGGAGAGACTTTTACCAAAAGTATATAAAGGGGATTCAACTCGTGAAGATCTTAGACAGGTGAATATTTAAATATTTTTTTTGTAAATACTCATGTAATAATCCATCTTTAAATGATTGTAAGAGTAATTAATATAGATGTGCGAGATGCATAGACCGATGCATAAACTGATGAAAAATAAGACTTGTGTTTGGTTTTTAGTTTCGTTTTGAATTTTCATCATTTTACTATTGATTTCACTTTTTAGTATTCCATGTCTTTCTTCAATTAACGATTGTATATGAATTGATTCATACTCATTTTAAAGTACTGCTAATGTTGAGTATTTTGTGTTTAAGTTGACTGACGATGTTCACCAAATCAAACAATCATTAGCGTTGATGAAAGCTGAAAGTATGAAACCTGAGACTGCAAACAAAAATCTTGATGAAAAACTGCCAAAAATGATACAGGAGGTTATTATTTTTGTAACACCTGCTTATGTGGCAATACATTGATAGTAATTAAATTAACATAAAACTGTGTGTCTTAGCTGGCTGACGCAATCAAGATTATGCAAATCGAATTGAAAAGCCTTAAAGATTCAGTGACAGCACTACAATTGGAAAATAAGGGCGTAAGTCATTTAATCGTAAGCAAGTTATTTTGTAAATATTTTTAAATGAATAAACATCCTTATTTTTAAGGAATGTAAAATTAAATTACCCTTGAGCTTTGTGTTATATTCGAAGAGTTTATATATGACTTATTTTTGTTCATTTTTTAAGGAAATGCAGAATTTCGAGTCACATCAAGAACAACATTTAAGTCAACTAAAAACCGAAGTCGCTTTGTTGCAACATTTTCGAGAAGGTACAGTTTAAACTTTCATTAATCACATATTATTTAATTATTTATCTCATTTTTATTTTACGGTATATTAAGAAACCTTCATTTATAAGTTCTCTATTGTAAAACTGTTTTTTTATAATACCCTAATATAAAAATTAATTATCCTCCTTGGGCGGGATAACATTTATTGTTATGCTGGATTGGCAAATTTTAAATCTCTTAAACAAAACATATGTCTATGCACTTGTCGTGTAAATTAACATACAAATCAAAAGATTTCAAGTTTTAAGTATATTGGTTATCAAATTGACGATAAATTTTATATTTTACTGTGTGACTTGGATAACAAAGCCAATACTGGCTTAAATACTGTACTTTTTGATAAATCTGGTTAAGCTTAGCTAAAAATTGTTCAACAAGAAAAAATATTATCTAATAGAACCTTCCTCCTAAGTGTCTTCATAGATTAGATCACCTTAAAATAAAATACGCATAATTAGTATAAAAGAAGATTATCAAATTAATCTAAATATTTGTTCTAAATCTTCAGACCACAGATATATAATTTTAGCAACTGTACATCTTTCATTATAAAAAATAAACCCTACCATATTTGGAAAATTATAATCAACTGATGCTGAAGGAGTATTTTGAAAAGAGTACAGACTGATAAACCATCTTTGAAATAAGCAACTTTCTGAGATCTGACTTTTACCATTGTCCTCATTAACAGATTACTACGGCAATGATCCACCTAATATTTATTATTGGAAAGTACCAGCATTTCAGAAAAAGTTGCAAGCCTTCTTGGAAGAAAAGCCAGTTCTTTTCACAAGTGAAACATCTTTCATCACCCCAAATGGATTGAAATTTAGTCCACAGCTTTACACCGAAGCTAATTGCAAATTCGTTAATATTCGAATAAAATTCACAACGGATATTAACAGTTCAGTACCATATTTGCATTCGAGGAAATATGCTATGCTGGATCAATCTGAAGCTGTAATTAAAAACGATGTTATAAGGATTGATCGACCATCGTATAAATCTAACTCAGTCAAGGATATGTTGAGCAATACTTTTGTAGCTTCGTGGTTCTTCCCTATCAGTCTTTTGAAAGACAAAATAACCAAATACATTAAAAATGATCAGATCATAATTAAAATAATATTAGAGCCTATTGATTTGCTGTGGAGGCAAATTGCGTCTAATGATGGCAACTTTCTGTTGCAAATTAACGATTATACAAAAAAGATGCTTGTTGAAACTAATGGTATGATGTATCAGTTAACAAGTAAACCATTCAAAACAAGTCCTACGGGATACACAATGCATGTTGAAGTGCATTTAAATGGATTTGCCAATCTCAGGGAAAAATTTATTTCAATATTTTTAAGGGTTATAATAGGAGAACATGACGCCTTACTCTATTTACCATTTAAATGCAAAATGAAATTTTCTTTGTTGGACCAGTCAGATTCTTTAACGAAGCGCAATATAATCCATGAAAGGAATTATGAATTTAGGCAAGATGTTCTGTGTGTGGGGATTACTAAATTTGTTTTTAATAGAACAGCGGAAAACCCAACATATTTGAGAAATGATTCACTTCTAATACAAACAACTGTTCAAATATTGTAATGCAAATTATTCGAACATTTATCTATTTTCGGGTATTGAATCTTAAATAGATTTTCCCACACGGCATCTTAGCAATCAATTTTATAATATGTGACATAACTTTTCTTGAAGTTGATTTCTGTATCTAATCATGAAGATAAGAACGTTTGTATATTTAACATTAAATTGTTTTAATGTGAACATAAGTTTGATGCATATTTTAAACGCCATCACCAGTAGAATGCATTCATTTAAGGGTAACTTCAAGGTACACAAGTAGTTATTGCATGTAAAAACCAAAACTACAATATTTTAACAATCGCTAAGTGCAAAGGTTATTTGAGATAGTGTACATGTCGATAACAGAAAGTTGGTGCCAAAACTATACTTCATATTGTCAATTAGTATAAGATAAGCATAATATCCATTTTTTGTAGCGATAACTACTGATAAATAAAGATACTCTGGTTTATCTGTCAGATTAAATGTTTTATTAAAATTGGTCTACGTATTAACCTAGTAACATTTTTCCTCGCTATTCTAAAATGGCTGCAGCGGAAAATTTAGAAATTTTTGGTAAGTTTTTCACTTATGAATCGTTTTGTCTAATTTTCGATAATCTGTAGTTGTCTGTAATTAGTTTATTCAAATTCTATTTTAGATGAATCAATAAATTGCCTACAAAATCAAATTGAAGATCTAGTTTTTGTGGACAGTATTTATAAATTAAAGGGATTCATTTGCTGCGCTTGCAGACACGTGGCAATCAATCATTGCATTGCCAATTGCGGGGATGTTTTCTGCAATAAATGCTACCAAAACTTCTACAAAAAGCCTTGTCCAGACTGCGGGCGCACAGTTTTAACAGTACGTGTTTATAGCCACACAAAAATGAAATGCTTACTTATGTTTCAGTACTTGTCGTTTTTTTTTTATTTATAAAGAATACACAAGATACGGACTTTAGAAATGCAGTGCTGGAACTGAAAGTCAAATGTAAATTCACAAACAGTGGTTGTGAAGAAATTATTTTACTAAAAAACTACTTGGTAAGCAAAATTGGTGTCTCTCATACAGTGCCGAACTATCTGTATCGGTGAAAAATCATTGTAAGTATTGCAATTGTTAAAAAAGGATCACTTCATAAATTAGCACGTTTCCTTCATTAAATCTATAATCAAGCTAGTACGTTGCTTATAGATTTAAAAAATATAAAAATACAAAAGAAAGTGCTACTGAGAAATTAAAACAAAATAATATTTGACAATAAAACAAATATACAATAATTGCTTACTATTTTTGGTGTTTAAACTAAAACAAATTCATCGTAACTTTGTCCTTTCTTCACATTTGTTTCCTCAACAGGAACATATCGGTGTATGCAAATCTGCGCCGGAAAGAATTCTGCCAAAATTATATCGATTTGGTCCAACTGATGAAGCTATCGAAAAGGTGATCGTTTAAATGATCTTTTGAAATTAAATTCATATACCAGTGTTCTTTTTTAAACTCATACTATTATTACATTAAAGTTGACAAACGATGTTGATGACATCAGAAGTTCAATGCAGTTGATACAAACCGAACAAAATGTTGGGAATAAAAGAATTCATGAAGAACTTAAAGGAATGTCGCAGAAGGTTGTTGTTAAAGCAAACTTGATTATAACTGCTTATTGCTGGCAATTAATTAAACATCATGCTACTTATTTCAGCTAACTGATACAACAGAATTAATGCAAACCGAAATAAGGAAACTTAAAGATGCTATACCGCAATGTGAAAAATCTGGCAACGAACTAAAAAATGAAATTCAAAGAGTAAGTGATTGATTGAAATCGAGAATTGCATTAAAAATGGAATAATAAATAATTAGGAATACTTTTAAATGGAAATCCAAAAGTTAGATTCAACAATTCAAGCTGGACAACAAGCGCTAAAAGAAGAAAATCAAAAGGAAGTCCAGAATATTCAATTGGAAAATAAAGAAGTAAGTGATTAACTTAAGAAGAATTGTTATTATAATGGAAAGAATATAACAACATTTAATTGTGAACATTTTTTAAAGGATATTCAAAAGTTAGAATCAACAATTCAAGCGTTAAAAGAAGAAAATCAAAAGGAAGTCCAGAAGATTCAATTGGAAAATAAAGGAGTAAGCGATTCACTTAAGAAGAATTCTTATTCAAATTGCTAGAATGTAATCACATTTTAATGTGAACATTTTTAAAAGGATATTGAAAAGCTAGAATCAACAATTCAAGCTGGACAACAAGCGCTAAAAGAAGAAAATCAAAAGGAAGTACAGAAGATTCAATTGGAAAATAAAGGAGTAAGTGATTCACTTTTCTAATGGCTTAAATGTAATAGCGTTAAATTGTGAACATTTTTGAAATTTGGTAGAATTATTTCTCTATACCAGTAATCGTTTTTAAATTGATGCTATTAGAACTAATTACGCAATAATTTCTAATTGAGCAAATTTACAAACAAAATTACAGAGATTACAATCGTTAATTGAAGAAAGACATGAAATACTAAAAAGTGAAATCAAGACTAAAATGGTGAACATTCAGAACGAAAATAAAAACCAAACAAAAGTCTTACTTTTCATCAGTTTATGCATCGGTCTATGCATCTCGCACATCTACATAAACTACTCTTACAACCATTTAAAGATGGAAACCATAAACCAAGCACAGGTAATTATATTCATTAGGAAAATAATTTGGAAATAATAGGAAAATTCAATTGGAAAATAAATAAGTAAGTGATTCACTTAAGAAGAATTCTTATTCTAATTCGTAGATTATAATAACATTTAATTGTGAACATGTTTAAATGGGTATTCAAAAGTTAGAATCAAAAAGTCAAGTGGGACAACAAGTGCTAAACGAAGAAAATAAAAAGAACACCCAGAATAATCAATTGGAAAATAAAGAAGTAAATGATTCACTTAATAAGAATTCTTATTCTAAATTGCTAGAATGTAATAACATTTAATTGTAAACTTTCGTAAAAGGATAATCAAAAGTTAGAATCAACAATTCAAGCTGGACAACAAGCGCTAAAAGAAAATATTCAAAAGGAAGTCCATAAGATTCAAATGGAAAATAAAGGAGTAAGTGATTCACTTATAAAGAATTATAGCTCTAAATGGCTAAAATGTAATAACATTTAATTGTGAACATTTTTAAAATGATATTGAAAAGCTAGATTCTATTAGTAGAATTATTTCTCTACCAGTATTCGTTTTTAAATTGATGCTGTTAGATGTAATTACGCAATAATTTCTAATTGTGAAACTTTAAAAACCAAATTACAGAGATTACAATCGTTGATTGAAGAAGGTCATGAAATACTACAAAGTGAAACTAAGAGTAAAATGGTGAAAACTCAGAACGAAGATATAAACCAAACACATGTCTTACTTTTCATCAGTTTATGTATCAGTCTATGCATCTCGCTCATCTACATAAACTACTCTTACAACCAATTAAAGATGGAAATCATAAACCAAGCTCAGGTAATTATATTTATTAGGAAAGAATTAGAAAATAATAGGAAAATTCAATTGGAAAATAAAGAAGTGATTCACTTAAGAAGAATTCTTATTCTAACTGCTAGATTATAATAACATTTAATTGTGAACATTTAAAAACTTTTAATAAATTAAAAGCTAAAAATTAATTAATTATGTCCATTTTAAAGGAAATTCGAAAGGTAGAATCAGAACAAAAGATTCATTTAAAAGAATTGCAAGCCGACCTAGATGTGTTGCAGCTATTTCGAGAAGGTACAGTTGAAACTTACACAAAAGTTAATATATTTAAAAAATATGTTACTTTTTATGTTTTATTATATGATACGATTCCTTCATTTAAAAGCTTCCGACTAGAAAATAATAAATTAATCTTGATTTTGATAATATCCTTTCCTTTAATTGTCGCCGTGACAATACTTGTTCTGAATGTGCATGACAGCCTCTTCAGATCGAATCATTTACATTATAGCGTAGCATGATTTGCTTATGTTTTTATAATGGATTTGCTTTTGTCATTAAAATTTGAGTCATCCCCTAGCAAAATTAAAATAAGCAAGGCATGTATATGCTTAATTAGAAGTTCGTATGCGTTATTATAGTCATGATATACTAAACATATTTATTGGAATTGAGATACTGTTGAATTTAGTGTGAGATCGACATACATGTTTAGCAAAAAGAGAAGGTATAAAAAGTTTAATAAATAATTAATAAAACTATACTTAAAAGTTTTCAACATTGTGAGTATTGATATATTGTATTTAGTAGTGAAATAGACATATTTCTTGAGATCTCAATTTGTATAATGTCCTCCTTAACAGATTACTACGGTCATGAACCACCTGGAATTTATCTTTGGAAAGTTCCAGAAATTCAGAGAAAGCTGCAAGCCTTCATGGGAAAAGATCCAGTTATTTTTAGAAGTGAAACATCATTCATGACTCCTAATGGATTACATTTTTATCCCGATCTCTATACCAGTGATATGAAAGTTTATATTAATATTGATATAAACTTCACGACAAATAATGATACTGCTGATGGTAAATGTACAATGCCATATTTGCATTCGAGGAAATTCGTCTTGCTTGATCAGAGTGCAGCTGTAGTAAAAGACAATGTCGAATTGATCGACCGACCGGAGTTTAAAAAGAATTCCGCCAAGGATATGTTGGTGAAAGATTTTATAATTTCAATTTTTTTCCCTATCAGTCTTTTGAAAAGCGAAAAGAAATACATAAAAAATGATCAGATCCTAATTAAAATAATATTTGAGCCAATTGCCTTGCTGTGGAAGCAAATTGCGACCAATGATGGCAATTTGCTGTGGCGAATCAATGATTATTCAAAAAAGAAGCGAAATGAAATTAATGGGATGAGGTATTGGATAATAAGCAAACCATTTAAAACAAGTCATACGGGATACACTATGCATGTTGAAACATGTTTAAATGCTAAAGCCGCTGGCAAGGGAAAATACATCTCAATACATTTACGGGTTATTTTGGGAGAACATGACGATCTACTTCCTTTACCATTTAATTGTAAATTCAAGTTTTGTTTACTCGACCAGTCAGATTCATTAACGAAAGAGAATATAAGCGAGGAAGGCAACCATGAATTCAAACAAGGTTCATTAGTTATAGGGTTTAGTTCATTCGTTCTTCAAAGTACAGCGGAAGACCCAAAATACTTGAGAAATGATTCAATTTCACTACAAATAACTGTAGAAATCTTGTAATGTAATTTGATCTCGTAGCATTCAATTTCTTGTTCATGCATGGATTTATCCAAACTAAACGTATACAACATTTTGGTAGTACTTTTTTAAAACACCTCCCAGACTCTCTTAACTGTACTGAAGTAGTACATGTGATAATATATGACCACATTTTGCTTAAAGCTGATTTCTGTATTTAATTATTGAGATAAAATGCGTTTTTAATTCGATCAATATTTTGTTAAAATCTAAAGATTGTTTTTCTATTTATGCATTAGCAACAGATTTCGTAAATTCAGTGTGTCTCCAAGTATTCCAGTTTAAAACATCTAATCACATGGGAAAAGTATGCATGTTCATGTAATTGACTCTGCAATTCAGGTGATCTCAATCCATTTTGTACTCTTTCACAACATCCGAGGCATGAATTGTAATAAAACTTTTGACTTTATTTTAAGACGTTTTTAAAATATGATAATTTTATACTAATGTATACATTTATATTTACGATATTTGTAAGTAGACACTAACGCTAAAACACTAATGCATGAAATGTTTAAGCTGACTTTATTATTTGGTATTTTCATTTATTTTAAATAAAATTCAAATGATACATATTTTTAACTATTGATAAATGATCTAAATTGTAAAACATGTAAACTCCAATGAAACACGACGTTTTGGCTTTTGTTAAATATTATGCAAAACTAAGTCAAAATTAAAGATTAAAAGTTCATTTACACACGCCAGAGCTCCGATTTTTCATTAGATTTGACACTGTACAGATACGAAACGGACTTGTAACGGATTTGCGTAAATAAATCTAAGTTCTTTTTTTCAATGCTAATCACTCGAAACTGGTCAATCGCACACGACTCAAGTGTGAAAAGCTCAAGAAACCAAATACATTAACGACTATTTTTTTCAAAAATTGATCATGAGGGAGGCTTGACATACTGTAGGCAAATATTGCCAAATAATCATCCACTCTTTGTGGGTATACACTGAATCTCAAATTAATTGTTTGTTGTTATATCAGCAAATTCCATTACTTTCATTTTTTACAGTTGTATAAAAAACTATTGAAACTGAAGTGAGTCAAGTTGCAATGTGTTTTGTATGAGTTTAGATACCGTTAAACCAATCGTGAAGTTTTATAGAGATTTTACTGAAATAAATTGTTGCTAACGTTTTACTTTCAGCTGATTTGTAGAAAATTGAAGTCCATTTTTAACAATGTGTTTGACTATGGCGGGTGTCCAATTATGGTTGTTCCTTCAGCTAGATTTAAATTGTGCGACCTTTTTTGAGTTGCACAATCTTGTGCATCTTCACCCATTATAACAGAATGGGTGTGTAAGTATTTTTTTCTTCTGAACAAACTATTATAATGAAAATTGTTTTTGTTACACATTGCAAACATCTTTGAAAAAATATGTCTTTAAAAATCAAGTCAGGCCTGTAAATTCTAAAGTGTGGATTTAAAGGATAACAACATTGCATTGTTTTATCCAAGCTATAGCATGGAATAAATCGAAACCTCCTAAAGTAGGAAGATTAAAATATAATTACATTTTGATTTTTGAAAAGAACTTCAAAGAAATGGTGAAATTTGATTACGAACGATGAAAAAACGCTAGTGTAATACTCAAGACTGGTTAATCACAGAAAAGTAAAATGTAAAAGGCTCACCATCAAGCTGAATTGGACACGATTATTTTAAAAAGTATTTAAAATTTTGCGTTCAGTTCTAGATATAAGATTTTAAAAAAATGCAAACATATACCAAAGTTTAATTTGCAACTTAACAAAGATATGTCATGGAGAAAATGTAATATTTACTTTATCATTCTTAGTATGAGTATACATATGTATATTATTCGAATATTAATACATGTGACATTTTCATTCTTGCATTCTTGCAATGCAAAATACTCAGATTCGTGAATTCATAGCAAATGTATCTAATCAAAGTCGCTAATCATATATTATTGTGACCTTTACAAAAAGCATATCAAGCTGTCATACTGATACTTTTGAAAAGCATACAGCTTCCCTTGAAAGCTAACAATGACACAGAAAATTTCTTTTAAAAAAGGTATGTTAACGGATGTTGAAACTAAAGTTAAGATAATCGTTATATCAGCTATTGATTGTTCTGATTAAGTGCTGTGTTTCAAATTACACTTGTTGTCGTTTTTATCATCCACAGAAACTAGTGTGCTATTTGTTCAGATCTCTGAAATGGCGACGACAAAAAATATTGAACTTTCTGGTAAGTTTCAGTATTAATAAACCATCTCACCAAATACCTTGTCCTAATTGCTTTATTCAAATTCTATTACAGATGAATTAATAACTTCCTTGCAAAATCAAGTCAACGAGCTTTCGTTTATAGATAGTTATTTTAAGTTAAAGGGTTACAGTTGATGCGCTTGCAGAAATATTGCCATTAGCCATCGCACTGCCCATGCAAGGATGTCTTCTGTATTGAGTGCCTTCCAAAATATTACAAGAAACCGTGTCCATATTGCAAGACTAAAGTTGAATCGGTATGCATTATATGCTTTCAAATCAGTGCTTGTTTCAGAATCAATGCTTATTGTTATTTTTATTTTTTTATTAAAAAAGGATAAACGAGATTTGGAGTTTGAAAGGGCGGTGCTTGAGCTAAAAGTTTCATGTAAATTCATTAAGAATGGTTGCGAAGAAAACGTTTCATTGAGATATTACTTGGTAAGGAACTTTTTTTAAAAATGCATACTAAAGGGATGCATGGATAGTAGCCGAAGTATTATTATACTAAGTGCCATTGAAAAATCAGGATTAAAAAATATTACGTGTGTACAAGCTACTGTATATGCTTAGTTAATAGAAAGTTATCAGATTAATATTTTTAGGAATTTATACTGTAATGCAAACATTGGTTTGAAAACTAATGATATACAGAGTTTGTATGTGAATTTTATTGTTTCTATTTGGTCACAAAATTAATTTTTGCAATTTAAAAAATGTAGTATATTTGCATAAAAATTGGTTGAAAGTGCGAGGTCGTCAAAAGAGCGCATTCTCGCAACTCATTCTAGCAATATTATTGCAAATTCGCTTTTAAATGGGCTAAAAATTAATTGCGTGACCACGCCTAATGAAGGAGTTGACGACAGTAATTTTCTTCCAAATTCACCAACTGATCATTAAGCACTTAGAACAAATTTAGAAAATATTTTAAGATTCTGATAATATAATGAATGTTTCATCTGCAGAACCATATCGATTCATGCAAATTTAAGCCGGAGAATCTTTTACCAATAGTATATAAAGGAGATACAGCACGTGAATCTGTTTCCCAGGTGAACATTTGTAATATCATTTTGAGTAATTATTGTAGTCGTCTTTATGATAAAACTGATTTTGAATATTTTATGTTTAAGCAGACTGACGATGTCCATCAAAACCAACAATCATTAGAGTTACTGAAATCGGAATTCATGAAACAAAAAAATGAACAGGACATTAAAATTAAAAATCTTGAAGAAAATTTTTATGGAATAATGCAGAAGGTAATTACGTTTTTATGACCTGTTCATAATCATGCATTACAGTTCATTGACCGGGAAATTTTGACTTATAGCTTGTTGACACAATAGAGGATATGCAAATCGAAATGAAGAGTCTAAAAAATTCGATGCAAGAGAAGGAAAATACTTTCAAAAAAATGCAAGATAAAAGTTTTAACCAAAAACTTGTGATTGAGAAAATCCAAACCGGACATACAGGAGTAAGTATTCCCTTATCAAGTGAATACTATTGTTTAATAGTAGCTACGAAATCATTATAAATGACTAATGTTTGTTCACTTTTGAAGGAAATACAGAATTTCGAAACACAGCAACAGAAACTTTTAAAAGAACTGAAAACCGAGCTAACCGTGTTGCAGAATATTGGAGAAGGTACAGTTGATAGTGCATTTAAACACAAACTAGTAAATTTTTACATTCAATATTTATATTTTTTTTTTGTATTATACATGTATAATACGCTTACTTAAATGGGGATGGTGTATTAGATGTCTAATTCAATCTTAAGCAAAATTCTAAAATAAAGTTGTCATTTAAATGATATGGCAATCTAGCAGGTTAGAAACTCAACTTTAAATGTAATTCTTGACTTGATGGGCAGTACAGTATATCATTATGTTTAAAAACTTATTTAAAACTTTGCTTGATGTGGCATTAATTTCACTACTAAAAGACCCGAAGAAAATAGGCTATTCATCAAGCACAGAAAATCACGTTTCAGCTAATTGAAACAAGGCAAGGGTGTGTGTAAATAACTATTCATAATGCATTATTCGCTAAAAATGAGGAAAGGTATTTATTTATTTAGTTTAAAATACACTCATTGAGTACATACTGGGGAAAACAATACAAGAATGGGGAACAGATCTTCAACACAGGGGTAAAACATCGACTATCAGTCATTACAAAGTCCATTCGAGAATGGAACAGTTAAAAAGCCCACATGGGCTCTCAATGAAGCGAAATAACTTAAGAGTAAAAACGCAGCCTAGGGGTTAAAGGATTCCATAACATGTATCTTCATTTTAGATTTCCAATGCTTACAGCTGCGGACACATGGTTGCAATAGGTATTCCACTTGTGAAATAGACACATTTCTGATCTGTCATTGACTATTGTCTTATTAACAGATTCCAGTGACTATGAAACACCTAGCATTTATCTTTGGAAAGTCCCAGAAATTCAGAAAAACCTGCAAGCCTTCTTGGGAAAAGATCCAGTTAGTTTTAGAAGCGAAACACCTTTCGTCACCCCAAATGGATTTAAATTTAGACCACTACTATACACCAGTGGTAAACGTGATTACATTAATATTGCTTTAGAATTTGAAACTGAGACAGACGATATTAACTGTTCAGATAATTATTTGCATTCGAGAAGATACGTTTTGCTTGATCAAAGTGCAGCATCTCTTAAAGAAAATGTGGAAAGAATCGACAGACCGGAGTTTAAAATGAACTACTCCAAAGATATGATGAGAAATTTTTTTGTAGCTACATATTTTTTCCCTATCATTATTTTAAAAGGCGAAAATAAGTACATCAAAGACGATCAGATCTTAATTAAAACAATATTGGAACCTATTGCCCTTCTGTGGAAGCAAGTTATATCCAATGATGGCAAGTTGTTGTGGCATATCAAAGATTATTCGAAAAGCAAAGAAAAGTACGACTTAATAAGTAAACCATTTAAAACAAGTCACGTGGGATACACCATGCAGGTTGAAATAAATTTGAATGGAATTAGTAATGCCAAGGAAAAATACATCTCAGTATATTTGCGGGTAATTTTGGGAGAACAGGATGAGTTACTCTCATTACCATCTAATTGGAAATTAAACTTTTGTTTACTGGACCAATCAGATTCTTTAACGAAGAACAATGTAAGTAACGAAAAACATTGTGAATTGACACAAGGTTTATTAAAGTGGGGGTTTCCATTATTTGTTCTTCAAAGTACAGCCGAAGAGCCAAAATACTTGAAAAATGATTCACTTTTACTCCAAACAACTGTACAGCTCTTGTAATGAAAATGAATTTATTTACTTGGTGATGAATGGGAATTTCCACACGAAACAACATTTTTTATTGTGTAACATCGTTTCACTTAAAACAAATTTAATTCTGTATTTAATAATTGTATACAAAACATTGATGCATGTAAATAAAGCACAATTGTACTGCAATTCTAATAATGTAGTGTTTAAGTGTGGAAGCATAAAAACTTTTGGAATTTTAAATAATATAACATGGTTTTCTTATGATGTGGCTATAACTTCTAGAGCTACGATGTATCAAAGCAAATCATTTTGATTTGTATTATTTGATTTTAAAAACATGTGACATTTTCATCCTCACATTTTCGGATGCTTCTTATTTTTTTTAAATAACCTTGATAAATTACGTTTTAGTAATTTTATCGAATTATCTCCAGATAACTGAATAAAACAAGCCTATAATAATGACCTTTACAAAACAACATATCATGCTTTTATTCTGATAATTGAAAACTGCTTATTTCGATAAAGTCTCTTTACATTGACTGATAGTAACACTATATATATATATATATATATATATATATATATATATATACAAGGAAGCTAACAATTTCCCTTTTATTTACTCAAGTTAAGATAATCTTTATATCAGTTATTGTTGTCAAAAGTAGATGCTGATTTTTAAAATACGACTTTGGTCGTTTTTCATCATCAGTAGATTAATAAATCGTTGCTAAGCTAATTTTTTTTAAAGCTTTCTGAAATGGCTGAAGCAGAAAATGTTAATGATTCTGGAAAAATTTTCTATTTTAATAAATTACAACTAAATTCCTGGCCTATTTGCTTCGTTCATATTTTATTCTCGATGATTTTACTTAAAGCATCAGCAACCAAATTCGTGCGTCAATAATTGCCCCACCCATTTCATGGTGAAAAAATATCAATCCGTAGAGCAAGATTTTGTTATGATTTTTTCATTGTTTTTAATGTTTAAAGTTGTCTAGACTTATGATATATTTTAATTTAATATAACATTCATTGTTTTTTTCGGTTATGAAAGAAGTTTGTGGAGGATGCAGCGCAATAAAACAATTTATTAGCATTATTTTAAATTTAAGAATTATTCAGATCTGGAAAATTAGAGAAATTTAGTTAAATTTTCCTAAAAAATTAGTGAAATGTTACATTGTTTCTTTTATTTTTAAAAACGCTTTTTATAGGATTTTAAGCTAAGAAATACACTTTGGGGTTTCATATAAAAATCATACATCGAATTTGCATTTTATTGAAAAACAATATCAATTGATCATTGTGATTAATACAAACCCTGGTATGTGATAATCAACCTATATATGTTATAGGAGCGATTCAGAAAATCTTCTTGTTCTTACAAAACAAGGACTCGTGCTTAACTGTCGCAGTTATAACAACACCATCAGAATTAAAATGTTGCCAATTAATCGATTGAAAGATTACAATGTACATGTTGATAAAAGAATGTCGGGGCCAAAGATATCTCGTTTCGTATTATCAAGCAGTTGAAGATAAATATCGTAATATAACCGATCCTGAATGAGCAGTGTAAATCTTTCTTCAATTTTCAAAAATGGCTGCAACGGAAAATTTTCAAATGCCTGGTAAGTTTTTAAGACTATAACGACCAATTCTGTCTTATTTGCAATTATCCGTAGTTGTCGAAACGGTTTATGGATAATTTTATTCTAGAGAAATTAATAAATTGCCTGCAAAATCAAGTCGAAGAACTTTCATTTGTGGACAATGCGGC
>JAQGBW010002572.1:0-19319 GCA_034698625.1 Julus scanicus
CTTAAAAATGTGTAATTTAGAATAGGTACTTTTAGAAAATTACAGAAAATACCAAAAAATTTTGTGTCAAAGGCTTTCAAAAAATAACGCTTCAAGGGCGATATCTTTTGTTAATATTTCTTGAACAAAAAGTAACGCACAAAAGTTCCAAAAATATGTGATTTAGAATAGGTCCTTGGACAAAATTTCAGACAATGAACTAACATTTTTTGTCAAAAGCTTTTCAAAAATTATGTTTCAAGGCGATTTCTTTTGTTAATATTTCCTGAACAAAAAGTAACGCAGAAAGGCTTAAAAATGTGTAATTTAGAATAGGTACTTTTAGAAAATTACAGAAAATACCAAAAAATTTTGTGTCAAAGGCTTTTAAAAAATAACGCTTCAAGGGCGACATTGTTTATTAATATTTCTTATTAAAAAAAGTAGCACACATTGTCAGAAAGTCTCCAAAAATGTGTGATTTAGAATAGTCCATGGAGAAATGTATAAATCAACTCTTCCAGCACCACCGATATTCGGTTGCAGTTGCAGGTGAGTATCCTATTTTTGTTAAACTTACGTTTTAGGGAGATCTGACAGTGTGTGACGGCTTCTCCAGCTTGATTAAACGCCTTGCAGACATATTTGGAGGCGTCTTCTTCTGCAAACTTGTCGATCGTCAGGGAAAAGTTGCGTTCGTCCGTCTGCTCTTTCTTGAACTTCCATCCTTCTTCCAGCTCCGAGTCTCCCTTGAACCTGAAGTCGGATCGACGTTAAAGGCTGCAGAACAAGGCAAATTGCGAGCAATATTTCAAGGGCAATGGGAGTTCTCACCATTTCACTCCGGGCATGGGAAGCCCGTACACCTGAACTTCCAGTCGAACAGCATTATTCTGCTTGCATTTGGTGTCTTGAAGTCCTTTAATGAAGTGCGGGGCTTCGGCTGAAAGAAATGGTGATTATAATAATGTCCTGCATGGTACAAAGTTAGTTTTGTAAGCATTAGGTTTGACTTTCATACTCGTGACGTTGAGGTTGAATGGCAGCCTGGTAGTTCCAACGACGTTTTCAGCCTCGCAGGCGTATTCACCACTCCTCTCGGGAGTCAAGTCCTTGAGGTGAAGCTTGTAAACGCCATTTGTCGTGTCACTTTCGAACTTCACTTTGTCACTTTCGACGAGCTCTGCGTTGCCCTTCAGCCTGTTATTCAATAAAATACACAGCAAAGTTAACGGCTGGTAAAAAAGTACATCTGCCAGCACTCTAGAAGAACCTCACTAACCATTTGAATGAGGGCTTTGGTTTTCCGATCACTTTGGTTTCGAAACTCACGGAGCTGCCGGGCATGGCTTTTTTGTCTTTTATCTCTTGAACGACCGGTGGGACTAAAAACGAGACATGTGACAACATCAAAACCAAACGGGAAAATGACAAAAAAGCTTTAAAAATCGATCCGTTTCTTACCTTGCACGTCCAAATTTGCTTGAGATGATATTTCCCCATTGGAATTTTTGGCTTTCACAGAGTATACTCCCACGTCTTCCGGTAAAACGTTTTTCACGGTTAAGCTGTGCGTTTGCTTGATGTTATTGGAGCTGATTATAATACGATCACTAGCCGTCAGTTCCTTGCCATCTTTGTACCAGTGTATTTCAGGCTCCGGATTTGCGAAGATCTTGGCCTCATAGTTGGCATGGTTTCCTTGTGTGGCAACGACGTCTTGCAACTTCTTCATCAAAACAGGCTCCAGAGCCTCGTTGGACGCTAAAACGAATGCCAACAAAAACATTACTGCAAAAACTCCCCGCAGCAAGATATTTCATATCTGCTATTTAATCTCGAAACACAAAATGAAAAGTTCACAGAATTTTATTTTGTATGATAATGTGGTTATTCAGGGTTGCAAGTTTGATCATGTTACCTTTCACTGTAAGTCGTCCTTCTTGAGAAGCTTCTCCGATTTTGTTCTTCAGCTCGATTTTAAACACTCCTGAGTCTTCCGTGATGGTATTAGCAATGTGAACCCGGTGAAACTTGCCGTCGTCCTCAAATAATATGCGGTCGATGTCGACCAAAAGTTCTCCATCTTTGTACCTTGACCACGAAAATATTTATTTGTGGATTTATCATATAAATTGCTTCATAACAATTCACCCTCAAAGTTTCAACAACATCTCTTTGAGCATCAACTTACCACTTCACCTCCGGAGGTGGAATTGCTGTGCCGATTGCCTCGATAACCGCTTCCATGCCGTTCCAGACAACTACGTCTTTGAGATCGCATTCAAATCTCGGGTTTGCTGTTTGTGAAAACAAAATAGTTTTCATAAAAACAAAAAAAAGTTTTGTTATGAGAAAATAAGTTAATGCCAACACTTATCGAGTGTGGTACATACCTTAATTAACTAAAAAAGACATCAAATTTTAAAATAAAATCATGCAAAACTTAAAAGAATAGCAGTAGGAAACATGCAAAAACGGAATTTGTAGATGTTATGTGTAAATGACATGAATGCGAATGTATCGCAATACAGATATATGTATTGTTCCGACTAACGAACATTGTTATGAACATTGTTGAACCAAATATTAAGTATGTTGCATTGTCTTAGCGCGGATTAATAAACTTCCAACCATCGACGGCATGATTGATAAAAAAGATAAAAGTAAAAAAAAAAAATACATTAGTGAGATAATAAGTGTCATCATATTAATCATCAAGCTCAACAATAATTAATTGGCAGCTAAACGCATTAATAAATTAAAATATTAACGGCATCTACTTAACAGTGCATTAAAGCGATCCTAAGCTCAATACCAGTATAACAAGAAATACCAATTCAAAATTTTACCAGCAAAAGTACTAGCAAAAATGATTTTTTGTGTGCTGAATTGTTTGTTAGATTGTTGGTATGGGGTTTTGGACCTCATCAATGCGCAGCTTGTCAAAATGCGAAATAACTAGTATTTTTTTTAAAACCACAAATGACGCCTCGGTATATATACCTAATGGCTCATCTGAATCTGTGTCTTTCTTCATAAACCTTTCATCTGAGATGGTCTTCTTATCTTCATTTTCGAACCCTTCTTCAAAGACTTTCTTTCTTCGGTTTTCGGTCTTAACCTCGTCTTCCGCATCATCTCTTCTAGTCTTATCTTCATCCCATTCTTTTTCTTTGGACATTTTATCGTTTTGCTTTTCATCCTCAGCAGTGTTTTTCTCGTTTTTCACGAGTTTTGCTTTCTTCACTGTTCCTTCCACATACTCGTCTTCGGTTTTTGGTCCATCAGCTTTCTCTTTTAACTGGAGATCCTCATCGGCAGGTTTCTCGTTTTTCATGAGTTTCCCTTTTTTCACAGTTCCTTCCACATACTCGTCTTCGGTTTTTGGTCTGTCATCTTTCTCTTTAAACTTGAGATCTTCATCAGCAGGTTTCTCGTTTTTCATGAGTTTTACTTTTCTCACCGTTCCTTCAACGTACTCGTCATTGGTCTCCGGTACATTACTTTTCCCTACCCGCTTGAGACCGAAGGACTCTTCGACTTCTTCCAGTCTGCACTTTTCTCTTTCATCTGTGGTGACACTCGAGTTTTCCTCTTCCTCGTCATCGACAGATTCTCTGATCATTGGTTTCGTCCTGTCGTGATCCAGTAAAGAGTCTTCCACGTCAGAACCAACTTCCGTTATCTTGAATATTTCTTTGGAATCGCCATGCAGTCTTTCCGTAAGCGATTCTTTAGTTTTTTCTGAAGTGTTACAAAACATCTAGCTTACAACACAGCAATTAAAACCTGCGTGTTTCCAAAATGAGGTTTCCTCATCGTAAACCGCAACTATGTTTCACACAAACTCGAGACCTCCAATCAAACTTACTGGATGTGGTTCCAAATTCGTTGGTGGTCGACTCCTCCACCACTGTTTCTGAACGTATTTCTGCGGTGCATGATACATTGCCGCTTCCATCTTGGACGTATGAGCTCGATGATTTTTGGACGCTGGACACGGAATAGGATTCCTTTTTATAACTTTTTCCGCTTTTCTTGCGGATTACAACCTGTTGGAAGTCTGCTGGTAACACGTTTGTGTGCGGACAAAGGAAAACAACAAAGGCACAAAGAATAAACGATTACACGGGGGCGAAACACGAGGACAAAACTGGTAACAGTGTGCTTGTAATGACATCATATATGTAATAAGTATTTCTGGATGTTTATTTAGGTGCAAGTGTTTTTGTATTAACTTACGTACCTTCGTTGCCGCTCTGGATAATGTTTTCCTCGCCTTTTTCCTCAACGTCAATGTTTTCCTCATGATCCTTTTCTCTCTTTTTCACATCTTTTTTGACTGTGTCTTCATCATCATGTTTTACGTCTACAATTACAGACAATCACAAAAGAGGTACGGGATGGGAAACGTACTGCACAACAAGTTGGACAAGACGAAGGAAATTGTGTGCTCAATATAAGTAAGATTGTGAGAAAACATTCGGTGCTTGAGATACTAAGATTATTTGCAGTAAACGTCTACATGTACTTGTTACTGTTACTAGCTGTCTACCTTTTATGAAGGAATTTCGTGCTTATGTGTTTGTGCGTTATTGAAATTGCCCACATGCTCGTGTAAAAGAATCCCTAATAAATATGTCCAACGCAAAACTCGTGTTTTATGGCGTCCTCATCAGTATTTTTGCTAATTAACGGCACACAAATTGTCATGAGAAGAGGGTTGTCACATCAGGTGTCTTTGATTCTCTAGTTTAACCCATGCTGTAAAGTATAGTGTTAGGATTTAGTTGTGTGCTTTGGAAACATTTAAAAAAACTATTCATTATTGTGTTATACCATAGAAAATAAAACGTTTCATATCAAATTAATATGAAAGTTGCGTGTGACCCGAGTTTGGTAGTTTTTCTGTGATATAGTATTGGCGTGAAATGTATAAACAAAAACTACATAGTGAAAACTCAAGAAAGTTTCGAAGAAACAACTAATTGCATAAATGCATGCTTCAAACAACAAGACTTTGAACATGTGTTTTTTAAGTAGAGAGAAAATCCCATCAGTGCATGCAATTAGTGTACAAAATGAAAGTCACTTCCTCATTTCCCCGTTGAATGTATTTTTGTACAATGATAATGGAAGAAAATAAGAAAAAAACTTAGAATTAAAAACATGCTAGAATTTGGTTCAAACTTTGTAACCCCAAGAAAAAGTAAAATCATGCGTGTTAAAGAACTGCGAAGGAAAGCAAAGCTGAGTTCGTACTCACTGTTGACCACGAGCCTGCTTATGGTGACCGCTTCTCCTTCAGTGTTGCTAGCTCTGCATTCGTACTTTCCCGCATGTTCCTCCGTCACTTTGGTGAGGGTGAGGCTGCAGCTTCCACCATCGTCCATCTTGGACACTTTGATGGTGGCCGAAACGTTCACCTCTTGGTTATCCTTGAACCTACAAAAATCATTCATACAAATAAATGTGGAAACCTCGTTTTCAGAAGAAGAGTTATTGCGCGTCTTCAAACACGGCTTAGATGCTATACGGTCAATTGCTGAAAATTTACAAAGATAGTGTTGTTAAATTTAAAAAGAAATATATACCATTTTACGTTTGGCGTAGGATTGCCCGTTACTTTGACTGAGTAATTGACGTCATTCTGCTCCGTGATTTCGACGTCCTTCAATGTTTCGGTGAAATTCGGTTTTGCTAAAAAATAAATATAATTCAGATATGTTTATACTGCGCACGCCTCGGAGTTTGAGCTCGAAAGTTTGATAAGAACAATAACAAAACCTGTAGTGGATTTAAGTAAAAAATGAGTCGAAAGACTTACTCAGGACGTTTACAGTTCCCTGCGTGCTGGCCTCTCCGTGGGCGTTCGAAATCTTACACGTGTATGAGCCAGCGCACTCAGTGTCCACCTTTTTGATGATCAGCACCCGAGTCTCTCCCTCTTGTGCGATTTTGTACTTTTTGCTCTTCTCGTCAATCTCCAATGACTCGATAAACCTAAAAAAGAAAAGAAAATCAATGTTAATTATTTGATGAATAACATTTTGCAAGACTTTGCTTCTGTTATTACAATTTTGTTAAACAAAAATTTCAAAACT
Organism: Julus scanicus; assembly: GCA_034698625.1. Taxonomy (NCBI): domain Eukaryota; kingdom Metazoa; phylum Arthropoda; class Diplopoda; order Julida; family Julidae; genus Julus; species Julus scanicus. The sequence goes on from JAQGBW010002572.1 coordinate 6,087, forward strand.
TGGAGAATGTACCATCTTATCTTTGGTTCTGGATGACCAGAAACTTTCACCTCCAAACGGAAATCAGATTCCCCTTCTTTGACATCTACGTTGGAGAGACCTTTGACATAAGCGGGAGGACCTGTGAACATGCGACAAATATCGAGATTGTTAGTTTCAAATGAGTGATTCGTAGAGGTAGAACTAATCTCGATAACTTACTGTTAACGATGAGATCGCCGTTGGAAGATGCAGATCCAAATTCGCTGCTGATGGACAGCGAGTATTTTCCAGCATCTTTTCTCGTGGACTTGTTTACAGTCAAGCTGTGGTTGCGGTCGTCTTTCTCGATTTTCAAGTGAGTCCCATCAGCTTTGATTTCCTCTCCATTAAACATCCTTAATTTTAAAAAAAATTAATTGAAAGTCTTATTCCAGCTAACATCAGAACCATTTTTGTGCATACAAAATGAAGATTAATACTATATTAACAAAGTCAAAAATAAATTCCATATAAAAACCTTACTTCAGAATTGCAAAAAAATTATTAGGATCTCAATTTACCAAAAATGCTAAAATACTGAAAATTTCCTTTAATCTGACCTAAATTTATCATACCAAATGCGAAAACAAAAAAATACCATTTTATCTTTGGTTCTGGAGTGCCGGCAACTTTAGCTTCAAACTTGATCGTCTCGGATTCCTTGCATTCAATACTTTTTAACTCTTTCAAAAACTTTGGTGGATCTACAGAAACAAAAATAGTTTACAAATTAAGTCTGCCTCCAATTTATTATCAATAACAAACATTTAGCATTTTAAGACATTATTTTAACCATAAAATTGTACAATTCATGCATTATTTTATAAATTTAAAAAAAAAACATGGCAAGAATTCGATTCTCCATTCCAACTTTCTCCATTCTTGTCACGTTTATTTATTTTGAAATAAATGCCCACAGGTTAGTGGGAACTTTTTAAAGTAAACTTCCTCACCGCTAACGGTTAATGTTGCAAAATCCGATATTTTTCCGCTAGTGTTATTGGCGACGCAAGAGTAGCTTCCTGCATCTTCTGGCACAACTTTCTTGATCTCCAGAAGCGATGCATCCTTCTTGGCGCTGATCTTGACGCGGTCGTTACCCTTCACCACCTGACCGTCCTTGTACCATGTGACCTCTGGGGTTGGTTGACCTTCGACCTCCACCTCGAACTTGGCTGGCTCGTCGGTCATGACAGCAATGTCTTTCAATTGCTTCTTGAATTTAGGAGGAGCTGGAAACCACCATTGATAAATTTTATGGATACCAAAAAAAAGAAAAAAAAAAAGAGAACGAAAGTTTAAAGGATAGCTAGTTGTTACCTTTGACCAAAAGATGTCCGGTGGTGGACACTTCTCCCAGATCATTTTTGGCTTTCACCGTGTATACTCCGGCGTCACTGTACGTCACGTTCTTGATAATCAATGCCATGCTTTCGTCGTCTTCGTGAAGAAATTTAAACCGGCCTCCGGATTTCACTTCCTTTCCATCTTTAAGCCTGTTATACAAAATAAAAGCAACAGGGTCAATGTCAGTTCAGCCGTTCGAGCTTCACGAAGGTACCATTTTTTTCTCTTAGAGTTACCAAGTCAATTTCGGTTTCGGATAACCAGTGACTTTCAAATCGAGCATGGCCGAAGCTCCTTCGCTGACCTCAGTGTCAGTCAAATCGCAGGATATCTTGGGGGCCTCAGGGTCGCGAAGCAACTGTTTCACTCCACCTGTAAAAATGTGATATAATAATAATAAATAAGCTAGTCAAATGGAAGTGAATTTCTTTCATGTCAAAAATGGTCACCAACAGCATTGAGTTTTCAGAGCTAATATATTACCACCAGCTATACTTGAAATTAGAAAGTATCAATGCTATTGGCGACAATTTTTTACATAACTTATCTATCGCCTATAATAAACCACCAAAACATTTGGTTTTGGTGTGGCTTACCCTCGACGGAAAGCTCAGCGCTGCAGGAAATCCGTCCCTTGCTGGTGCTAGCCACACAAGTGTACAGGCCGACGTCTTCGGGAGTCACGTGCTGGAAAACCAGAGCCAGAGAATCCTCTTCGTCCTTAAACAGAACTTTGAAACGCTCGCAGGTTTCGATTTCCTGGCCGCCTTTGAACCTTGAAAAAGAGTTGAATATTACATGTTTCAAATGAACTCTTACGTCTCCTAATAACAGATGTGTACGGGGAGCATTGATATTCATGTTTTACCATTTAAAATCTGGTTGCTCTCCCTTCTTATGTGTTCCATCGGCAGGCAGTGCGCCCTCTTGAATACCAGGAAACAGATCTTTTTCGGCTGTAGGAACAGAAAATAAAAGCATGAGAGACACTTCCCATATGAAAAACTTTCTGTAGAATTATGCATATTCTGCATAAAATTTTATGCAGAAAATGCGGTGAAATTCTGCACAATTTTGATACCTTTTTACGCATAATTTGTTATGCATAACATTTTATGCATAAATATTTCTGCATACCCATACAAAAAAAAAAGATTCACAGAGGGAATCGAACATGGGAACTTGCAAACACCTGACAGACGCTTTTACCCACTTGGCTACCTGTACTACTTGAAAGTGAAGCATTATAAAAAGAAGTTATGGTTAGCTTTTAAATACAGTGTAACCTCGAGATTTACGAACTTAATCCGTTGCATGACCCTGTTCGGAAATGGAAAAGTTTTTAATTCGAATCAATTCTCCCCATTGCAACCAATGTAAATTAAATTAATGCGTTCTGTCCTTTTTTTTTTTTTAAAAAACATGGTATGGTTTTACGTGTGGAAATAAGACTATTATTTGTGGAATAAAATTTTTGACAGTTGAATGACAAAATGCACATATTCAGCATTTGATTCTGACCTGGAAATGAAGGGCTTTCGAGGGGTTTATTAAATTAGAGAAGTTTATCAGTTTAGAGGGGTTTAATAAACTGGAAATATTTTCTGCAGAATTTCTGCATGTCATTTTCGTATGGGATGCTTCAAATGCAAATATATATTTTTTGCAAATTTTTTCTGCATAAAATTCTGCAACTTTTTTCCACATGGGTTAGGCTTCAAGCAAAGAGATATGAACAACGAAAGGGCTTACATGACACTTTGACGAGGGCAGAAAAGCTATTCTCTCCAATCGAGTTAGATGCGACGCAGGTGTATTTCCCCGCATCTTTTTTAGTGACGTGTCCGATGGCCAATTCGTAAGTGCTTTGGTCCTCGGTGATGAATTTCACGCGGTCATCCTCTTTCAATGGACGGTCGTTTTTCAAACTAAAGAAATGAAGAAATGATCAAATGCTGAAGTCAAACATGATTGCAGCATTTTTGACAAGTTGTAGAAAAAACGATGTGGACAAAACTTTGCTTCTTGCATGGCTCAATTATTGAAGTTTCGCCACTGCATCGGAAACATCAGCTTCACTTCAGAAACGATAAAAAAATCGAAACTCACAATTTGACCGTTCCTTCTGGATGTATCTTGATGAGGAACCTGACCGAGGTGCCTTCCAGAAGTTCAGTGTCCTTGAACTTAATGGCAAACTGTGGTGCCTTCGGACTCGGACTTGGGGCAGTGGCTTCGCCCAGAGGTTCTGCAACGAAAAGTGTTGAAAACAAGCAGTGAGTTTTGATATGGTGACGATTTGAGAATCTCAAAGCTACTATCATCTAAGAAAAAGCTTCTGTTCATCGTAAACGGCAGCCGATAAAGTGAAAACAACATGGCACACGGACATAAACAGACACACTGACAGAGAGATTTCGAACACCTTGAACATTGAGTTGAGCGCTGCAGGAAGCCGTGCCGTGGACGTTGCTGGCCTTACACAAGTAGAGGCCAGAGTCTTCTTGTTTTGCGTTTTTCACCACCAGGAAGTTGCTATTGCCCTTGCTCACCAACTGAACCTTTTCGGAGTTCGCGAGGGGGACGTTGTCCTTCAACCAGGACACTGTGGCCGGTGGCACAGCCTGGAGTTCACACTCCAGAGTGGCTGTGTCACCGTCTGAAAAAATATGGCAGGACAACCCAACATCACATACCAGAAAAAGGAACAAAAAAAAATGATAGCAGGGATAGCCCAAAGTGATACGGGGCAGAGGCACGCATGGACCGAAAGCAGTTTACCAGAACCTGTCTTAAGATCATTGATACACCCATGACCTTATCATCGTTTACCAATTTTAAAGATCTCTCCACTTAGAATATGGTCATGCATGGCTATATCCAAATTTGGCCACCTATTGGCAGTCATGTATGAACGCGTGGTACAATATGAATAGGCCCTGAACATTTGTCCACATGCGTCCAATTTGTGATTTAACCAAGTATGACCAAATTTCCATTTTGCCAAATGTGACTACTTTTCTGTGTAATTTATGATTAGATAGTTCATGAAACGACTTATTTTGATGTTACACCAAACATGGAATTTCAGTGGATGGGTGGGAAAATAATGTATGGCATATAACAAAAAGCCAGTTTCTGGTGCATTCACTGTAATGAAATAAAAAATTCGCCAGAATTTGAATAATGAGATGAGAATATGCAATATGCGTGCTTAAAAAACGGGGAAAAGGGGATAAAAACAAAAAAAAATCCGAGGAGTCCAAATTGCATGGGCCAGGAATGATAAGATGATGATCCGGATAAATCGGTGCACGATCAAAATAACAATTAAGTTGCAGGTTGCATCAACTCCTTTTAAAACGTGAAAAGCATTACTTATTTCTGCCAATCCTCTTTTTTATGAAATACATAACAGTGCAACATTAAAAATCAAATAAATCCGCGCAACACAAACACGAAATGTGACAGCGAATTATAATCTCAAACCTTATGACAAAAGGACTAACGGTCGATTTAACCAACCTGTTTAAATCTGTCATTAAATTTAAGTCGCCTTGATTAAATTAAGATTTAAAGAGCATTAAATATTATAGTTTGGTAAAAACGACCGAAAGTGCCATCAACTTTTGCTTTGCAAACTATTTCGTTCGTAAAAACATGTATGCAATAGAAAAAACGATTCTTTCTCCTACAAAATATTTTAAATATATTCTGTCCATTCATTCGCTAATTTAAGTTAAAGTCATTAAAAAACGATTAATGAGTTACATCAAAACTAAAAAATGACATGCTGGGGAGAAAAAGTCTACTAGAAATTAGACAGGTAATAAAATACAAAAAAAAAAGATTAGCAAAACTTAATTCCATGCTAAAATAATCATAATTAAATAATAAAAAAAACGTAAATGCAGTTGTGAGAATTATTAAAATAAAACAAGGAAGAAGAAAAAGAAAGCAAAATGTTAATGAGAAACTCGATGATAATGATGGCGAATGAAAGGTTCGTAACAAACAAGTTGAAACAAGGAATTTCCGTCCATTTCAGTGAAACCTCATCCAAAACATCAAAAGTCAACAATTATAGGTGAAGCAGAGCAATTTTTAATTTTAATAATAAATTAATGGTGCCGGTCATTCTCGCATAAGAAAATTGGCATGAAATTAATTGGCATAATTTTTCCCGCATAAAAAAAAACTCCCATAAAGGAAAACTCGCATAAATACAAGTCGCATAAAGAATTGAAGGTTAACTTAGGGCCGAGGGTCCCTGACACATGTAGGTTAGGTTAGGGCCGAGGGACCCTGGCGCAAGTTTTTTATGCGATATTTCTTATGGGAGTTTTCCTTTAATGGGAGTTTTTTTTATGCGAGAAAATTTATGCGAGAAAAATTATGCTAGTTTAACGGGAACCTAAATTAATGTATAATTGAAATATTTCAATCATTAGTAACTGCATTTTTTGTATTTATCATTATGTTTTTAATAAAATATATGAGTAACGGTCACTGGCTTTGCGAAGATATTTGGCCCCCAGGGCATGTCTTGTTTTAATCATATTCTGTGTCATGGAAAAAATGTAATGAATATGTGTTTGAAGTTACAATACAAAGTTTCTCAGGATAATTTTTCCATTAATTGGATTAGGAATTGACAAGTAATATTTCTTAAGGAAAAATATCTTTTTTCTTTAATTAAAATGCTATTTTTCTGTTTTAGAAATTTGATTATTTTGTATTACTAGTACAATTTTAGTAAATTGCAATTCCTATTATAAATTGCCCATTGGGTCCTGTCTAATACTGGTGATCCTATTATAAATATATGGTCAAAATAGTCCACCCCAAAATTATGGACACTAACCCCCTCCCTAAATATAACGACAAATACAGCAAATATGTACTGAAATGTAACTGCATGTGACAATTGTGACATGATTTTTCCATTCGAATGTCTCACTTGAAAAATGCCAGAAAGTGCTGCCATCCTTCTCCTCCCCACCCTCCCTTGCTACCCCACTGGCGGTCACGGACTGAGTTGATCTGGGCGAGGTTTCTCTGAATGGGATCCTCTCAGAAGAGTCGTCGACTTTTTGAACATAATCTGCCGTGCCCCGCACATTCACCGAGGTGAAACACTTTACTTACGAATGCAGGTGGTTGCCTTAAGTGGTTTCCGGAACCTTGGTTGCTTTCCTCCATCTTCGAATTCGTTAGCTGTCAAGTAAACAGACGATTCCTCGCTCAAGGATGAAGCCAGGGAAACGCACTCTGAAAGAGGATGACAACAAGGAACCCCAAATTTCGACTTACGTAAAAAATTAAGCTACCAAAAACCACATGCGACAGCAATTTCGTGGAGTTTTTTTTTCATAAAACAAAAAAAAAAGTAAAACGTAGTTCCTTGCTGTCATTTCTCTTAAAGGGCACATTTCGGAGGTTTAACGGACCTTCCGAGAGCGAGTGGAACGAACAATTATTTCGGGAGTTTTATGATTATGGGAATGACATGAAAAAGTGGAAAAAAATGATGAAAAAAAAAGAAAATACTTAGATAAAGAAAGATGTAAAGATTTTAAAATAAGAAATAGTATTAGGCAGACAAAAAAAAAAAACATTATCGTAAATGATGATTATTTGGGGAAACTTCATCCCGGTTATTATTCTGAGAGTTTGATTTAGTAGAAAAAATTACGAAGATGGAAAATACTGAGATTAAATTTCGTGCAAAATATTAAAAAATTAAAAACTTGTACTTTTGTACTAACTTTAGTACAACATACACCAATGATACCGGTACGCATAAATCACACCGTATAAATTTTCTGTTTTTCCAAAATATTTTGGCAAACATTTGTTTTTCTAACTCTTTGGTGGTATACTATACCAAGTATCTGATAAAACCTGAAATTTGCAAAAAAAAAGAGCAACTGATTCACACAGTAAACTTGCTGCAATTTTGATTAAATTTCTGGAATCTCTCGCATACCGGTACTTCAGCTTAAAACAAAAATTAAAACGTGTTTCGATTCAACCAACAGCAAAGAATCTTTAGCATCTGGTTTTAAAATAAGTAACGAACGTTACGAAAAAAGTGAGAATTACGAAAACTCCTTGAAATATGTGACTCACCATCTACGGAGTTGATAGATCCGGATTGTACGCTTTCAGTCATGACTGTGTTGAGTTCTTCGTAAGCTTCGAAATTTTCCAAAACTTCGACTTTTGGTTTTTCAGGTTCTTCAGCTTCTTCCTTTTTCTTTTCCTCGAATTTCACCTTTTTGGGCGGTTCGGCGGCTACTTCCTTCGGTTTCTCTTCAGGTTCTTCGTCTACGATCTCGGTTATTTTCAACTTCTCTTCCGATTCGGAAGTGTCCTGGGTCGATTTTTCTTCTAATATTTCGGTTTCGGTATCTTCTCCAAAATCCGATAGCTCGGCTTTTCATAGCAAGAAAAAAAATTGATAAACAATGTTTTTTCCAAAGCCTTAATTTGCTCGGCAACGTCAATGTACTAATTTCATTACGTGATGATGAATTACGATTCAATACAACGGAAAAATTTAACTTTTCTTATAGAGAATAAAACGTACTCCAGTTAATTTTGAAAAATTTAACAAATAACCCAACTTGCTAAAAAATCAAGGCACAAAGCCATTCTCACAACAACTAAGTCACACCATCTGCCACTCATCTACTCCCTCTACTACTAATTAAGTCATTCCCAATTTTCCACTTATATCAAGTCACTTCTACAACAACTAAGTCACTCTCACCACCGGTAAGCCACATCATCTCGGCCCCTCCATCTGCTACTAAGCCATTTCAACTGCTACTAAGCCAATCCCACTGCTACTATGCCAATACCACTACTACTCATTCCCCGTAATTAAGCCAAGTTTCAAGCAGGCACGAGGTAAGCCCAATCTTTCAGTTATACTTATTGTTCATTTTTTCTCGATCGTGGACATAGTCGACTATAGCACATTCTTAAGGTAGCTGTGTGGACAGACCTGATTCCTTGATAACGTTTCCCAACTCCTTCAGCCAAGCTTCTTTCACGGTCGAGGTCTGAGCGACCAATTGAAGAGGATATTTCGCTTGCCCTTTAACTTTGTGACGGAATTCGAAGGCGTTGTCAGCACCGGTGTCTCTCACTTCAACGTCGTCGAGCTGCAGAATTGAGATGATGCATTTCATTAAAGTTTCCACTTGCAAATATCCAGTAAAACTTAAAGGCCAACAAGAACCGTTAAAATTTCAAACCCAAATCTTTCTTAAACTTTCAAAAAATGGAGAACTTTAAATTTCTTGAATCTAACAGTGTTCCCGAGATAGAAATATTTTACGGGTGTTTTCTTTAGAGGCTGGAGTTATATTTGGGACCCGCCAAGAAGGAAACAAAACTGTCTAGCCAAGACGTGTCCCAATTAACCAGAATCCTATAAATCCCTGTTGATGACTCAACAGAGATCAGACTTACTCTAATGATGTCTTTCAAGATGAAAACCGGACGTGTTTCTGTTATTTTTCTAACTTTGGTGACGAATATGCGAGACCGAAACAGGAACAGGTATCTTTCTTTGCTTCGTCCTTCGCTGTCTGTTATAGTAAACCAATCTTGCTAAAGTTGGGAAAACAAAAAAGAGAAAAAAGCATGAGTTAAAACTGTAATTTTATTAGACTTGCAATGCCGAACCTTCATTAAAAGCTGGCTAGTCATAAGCCGCAGCAACTTCCGCCCCGTTAAGTCCTTGTTTTAATCTATTTTGAGGTTTCTTATCGAGGCATTAACGTACTAAGCGTGCCAGGCATTTTCAGAGACAATAAAAATGAGTTGCATCTCTCCTTAAATAGTTTTTGTTTTCGAGGATGGAATTAAGCCATTAATCGCTACGGTCTCTTGACATCCTTCTTTCAGTTTTTGAGGCCGGCCAGAAGTTCGTTATAAAGACGGCGACTCAAGTCTCGCTGTGTGTTTTATTCTCATCATCAAGGAGAAGATAAATTGTCAATAGCAGGAATGCCATCCAAAAACATTGGATGGAAGTCAAAAATCTATGCAAAAAAAACTTCAAACAGTTTCAGTTTTGTGAAACTTGGTATAGTTTAACTATGGTTGAGAAACCTCAGTTTTGAAATTAGTTCAGCCTGGATTGTTGAAGAACAATCATCAACGTTTAATCAACAATCAGTCAAATAAAGTAACGAATTATTATACATTTTAATAAAAAAAATAGTAGTTTTTAGATTGTGGGACAATGGCAATTTTATAGTTCTTTAATTAATTACCAAAGTTTATTTGATTAAGCCAATTTGAAACTGCTATATATGACCTACTATGCACCATATACTATATTTGGCATTATCTATCACATTCCATACACGTCTAGAAAGATTTTTATTTTTGGAAAAAAAATTGGTTGTAAACTGATGACAAAGTGAAAAACTGATAGTAAACTTTTAATAAACTAATGATTTGAGGTTAAGGCTAATGGCAAATAAGATATGCAACCCCTCTGCAACTTCAAATGGCTTCAAATTGGTTATAGTATTTGTTCCAAATACAACAAATTTGCAATCAATCTTGCAACTGTTTGGCAATCAGCATTTTTTTTTCCAGAAGGGATGACATATAATAATATAAAATATTCCCCAAATGTGTATTAAACCATTAAGCCGCAATTTCACCACACAGCCTTATACGTACGTGTCTCAAAAGTCTTCCAAGTTTTTGTATATTTCCCCTAAATCCTTCAATACTGTTGATATACTTGAGATCGTGTGCCCTTTGAGGAATGCTTAGCATAAGATCTAGGGCCTTCTGTAAGTCAGTGCAGTCTTCGCCGAGTCTCGACGTGTATTTAATCAATTCCTGTTGAAGAAGAAGAAAAAAATAACAAAAAAATTAAACAGTTAGCCACAAATCAAGAGAAACAAACACCATTGTTGAGAAAAACCAGTTACTGCATGTCTGATATAAAAAACAAAAAAAAAACTTGATCCCTGATTTCTGGGTGAAACGTCTGAAGGTCAAAGGAGAGGAATGTTCCTTTCGGGATTACGGTGTTAGTGACACGTAACGCATCTCTAACACTCTCACTCTTACTCTCCAGCAAATTTACTTTTCTATAAATGTTTGGCCTGACTTGCCGATTGCCCCGTTTAGGGTAGAGGATAGAGAAGAGGGACTTCGGTGGCCTCTTTTCCATCCGTGCGCGAATCCCCGGGAATGTGCCGCAGCATCTGTGCATCGCGGTATAAAGGGATTCCTAAAATGGTTCCTAACATCAACAATATCATTCAAATAACGCATATGCCACACTGCAATAGGAGATGCAGTTGCCTTTTTATGTAGTCATTTGAAGGTTACGCGTATAGCATGTGTAATTCGTAACGGTAAAGAAAAAAAATAGTTTTTGGTGGCGAGACGGACTGTGTTCTGTATGGCCGTGTAAGTATGCACTTGTAAATACTTTCTGAAAGGGTCTTGGAGACATCCATAAAGGGATTTGGGGATTCCCTGAAAGAGTCTTCGGAAAAACCATAACGGTTCTTGGGAACTGTCTAAAATGGTTTTGGAACCTCTCAGCATGTGTCTAGGGGCTTCCAAGTGGAATATTTAAGTCTCTCTGAAAATATTTGGAAAATCCATAAAAGGTCTATGGAAATCCCTAAAAAGATGTTGGGCACTTTCAGAATGGGCATAGGGCCGGAGCTTTCAGAAATAATCCTGCGGTCTACCGGAAATAATCTAGGAGACATTCAGAAGGGGTCTTGATGAATCCCTGAAAGGGTCTTGGTGAATCCCTAAAGGGATCTGTGAAAGGGTCTTGGTGAATCTGTTTTTTTTCCAATTCAATTCAGTACTCTATACAGTCAGCAAATAAATGTTATATAACAGGTGTGGGTCGTACCCAATCATTTCAGGAGAATGCTCCTACGTCAGTAGCGACTTAGACATCATTGTTAAAATGGATTTTTACTAAATCTGGACTTATAAAGGGTCCTTGAAAGGGTTTTGGTGAATCCCTGAAGGGGTCTTTGTAGTTTCCTAAAAGGGTATTGATGAATCCCTGAAAGAGATCTTAGTGAATCCATAAAAGGATCTTGGCGAATCCCTGAAAAGGTATTGGTGAATCCCTGAAGGGGTCTCTGTAGGTCCATTAAAGGGGTCTTGGTAAGTCCATTAAAGGGGTCTTGGTGATTCCCTGAAAGGGTCTTAAAATCAGGATATCTCTGATTAAGTTATACAAACAACCAATTTGAACGGAGCCTTATTGAAATCTTACAAACACCATGAGGAGGAGGAGAAATAGGAATGCTTGCCAGAACAGCGTTAAATCTGAGTTAAATTTGGCAACTGTTTTTGTATGAACTGACGCCTGATGCGCATTTCTGTACTGTCCCATTTGCACCAAATTATTTTACGCAAAACTAAAACTTAAAAAAGGGGAGTTATTAATATGAAATGTTTAGTTTTTGTCGTATTTCTGGATTTTTAGTTCTACTTAGTGGTAGGTATTTTAAATAGAAGTTCTGATACGATGACATCCTAAAAATAAACTGTCTCGTTAAATGGGCAAACTTCCTAGAATGGAAATCAAGTCAATCGTAAGGTTTTGAGAAAGTTTCTAGGATTAGAGTAGACTATGAGTAGAGTTAAGTAGGCCTGTAATTGAAACGTTATCAAAATTTCGCCTACATTATGTCAGTCCTGATTAGCATTTGTCAATATTTAGTAAAAATAGCCCAATGTAAAATGTGTCATCCTCAATTACAGAGTTTTTGAAAAAAAAGTACAAAAAATATGCTAAAAAATAGTAGGAAAAACGTCGAAATGTTTCAATGTCAATGCTTGATGTGTCAGGTTCGTAAAATATTAAAATTCCCTCGTTCAGTTTTAAAAATAAACACGGCAAGAATCCAAAATGAAAAGCAAAATCCGTTAAGTTCCTTTTTAAGTTCAATTTTGGATTCCTGCCACGTTTATGTTTTTAATATGCTCGAAAATGTAAATAAATAAATAAACATGTCAGCGCCTGAAGAAAATGAAAGACAATTCAAAAACCCATATGAACCAGGAGGAAGAGGAGGAAAATGGAAATATTAACGTAATAATCGTGCACAAAAATAAGCTTAGCCCAATACAAAAACTTATGCTAAACATATTTCGGATGTAGGTTAGTTAAATATAAGTTTTGCCGAAGTTAAACTTCAGTATTGATCTGAAGTTTTTAGAGATCCACGGTATTTGTAGAAGTTAATCTAGTGTTTGCAGAAATTAATGCATAGCTACTGTTAATCATCAGTTTTAATATAAGTAATTTGTTTAAAAACGTTTAGACTAGGTTTTACATAAATTATTCTGCATTTAACACGTTCAACAGTTTTGACAGAGGTTCATCCATAGATAAACGTTTATAAAACTGCAGTTTACATTTATGTTGATCAAAATTTCTTTGGGACATTGACAGGGTGGAGCTTGGAGGTTATAGTGAGGGGTCCTCAATCCATGAATGGACCTTAAGCCATATGTATGGCTTGTTGGTTTAATGATTTTTAATGTTGGCAAATTTCTGCAACTAAGGCTAAACACCAACGCCAGGGGATGAGCCTTCATCAACTAACTGGGAATTTTGCCTACAATGGAGCACTTCCATTCCCCTCGAGGGGTCTTTAACATGCAACAATCAACACCGGACCTGGATCGTTTAAACTCATCTGAAAGAGCCGGCACTTAGGGACTTTCTCCCATCCGTAAAAATTCCCAACGGTAAGCACGTAACCAACTCGACCGCCGGCGTCGGCATTTGTCATGGACGGCATCACGTGATGAATGTAACCATCGGCCATGAACGGAGAC
>JAQGBW010002573.1:0-19316 GCA_034698625.1 Julus scanicus
TTCGGTTCAATAAACAAACTTTAAATTACGAAATCAACACTCCGTCTACCGGCTCCTTCCTTGCTCCAGGTCTCACAGCTGATAAGATGAGTTTGTGGTCATTTATTTGCGAGTACATTTTCCCTGAGACAAGATTAACTCGACTTCATTAAATAATGCTAGTGTCCCTTAAAACCTAATGGTCATTTTACATGCTGCGTATATGTACTAAGTACATTAGTAGCAGGCTGTCGTAAAAGTAGATGACAAAGCAGCAGGGTTTACCTTGGCCACGTAGTTATGCCTCTGGCTTCTACCTCGAAAATGAAATTAGACGGAAATGTGGACCATAATTACGTGTACTTTATGTCACTGCACATGTAGGACAATTTCTGAGAATTTATATAAAACAAAAAATATAAGCCTAAATAAAGCCTTTGTTTGGCGATGAGATGGGGATTTAATAAGAAAAAAATGTTGCAATGGTTTTCTTTGAAAAATACTCTTTTTAGAAATAGTGTCATTCTTATTATAGTGAAACCTCTCCACCAAGTATTTTTTATAGAATAGCATCTTATATAGCTTTGCTTAAACAGATGACAAAGCAATAATTTAGAATTTACACTGTGATAAGATTACTAAGAAGTGGATTTTTGTGAATCCTTAATTACTATGAATCATTTACATGTATGTATGTTGCTTTTGAGGATTTTTAAGAATCCATAAAACTAGACTATTTTAATTCTGTTTGTAATTTCTAGAGTCATTAACAGTGTTTATGTACCTTTTTATAATCATGGCACTTTAATCTGGGCTTAGAATTGTCATGGTACACCAGGTGAGAACACTCGAGTACTAAATTGACAGTACAAAAAAGTACCAAATTGATAGTACAGCGAAGTTCCAAATTGACTAAACAGCAAAGTTCCAAATTGATAGTACAGCACAGAACCAAAGTTGCTACATATCTGCAATATTGAACAAAACTATATTGAGATAAAGACCAAACACAATAGTGTCTTAAACATTTTGTAAGCTCACTGCACATATCATATAATGAAAAAATTAGTGATTGTTTGTGTAAAATTATTTTGACCTTCTCATATTTGCACACTATTTTGCCAATACACGAATATTTCAATGTTCATTACTATCTTATATTCTTAAGTAGCATAAAACATTGTAAATGTTATACTGCTTAGCAGCCTTAGAGTTAACTATGCATTTATCAGCAGATCTACTTCAGTAATTACTTGGCCAATTCATAATCCCGTTATTCATTATTAAATTGCATGATCGTAATTCAATGAAGGTAGATTATGTAACATCTCATTTTCTCTATCTGTGGGAAATGTATTTTTTCGCTGCATCTTTTTTATCGTTGCTATTAATATAATAGCTCTCGAGGAAGAGATTTCCTACGTGTATGTAATGCGTTTTTTGCGCAATTTATTTGTAAAAGTCATTGATTTCACGCCTGTTGTCGTCTCTGCGGCTTATGTCCATTCATCACGGAAAGTCCAGTTTTTGTTTTAGTTTTCTGCATGGATTTATACCCGTGTTACAAGTATAAATTGTGCAATTGACTGACAACGCTAAGGCTAGAATAACACATCAATACCCCAAGTAGAAAACTTGAAAGTAAGGCCCAACGAACAATCCTGTCTTACCTTAGTTTATACCCACTTCTGTGATTAATGTTTTACCACTCGCCAACCCTCTCAATCTTAGCAGTTGTTAGCTACTGTTTTACAGGGTGTCGCAAATTGTAAACACGCAAGTTTCATACCTTCTTATAAGTACTACATAACATGTTGGGTTATGTTTGGTTAGGTTCACATTATGAAATCCTAACCATCAGCTATAGATGTGAAAACATAGATGTGGAGACATACTCATTCATCGAACTTAATTCTCATCAGCGCTCTTTTTATTTGTAGAAGTTTCTGATCATAAAAAATGGCCGATATTTATCTTGTATTAATTTAAGGTCTATGAGCCTCATTATGATGAGACTTGTTTAAAATTAGCGATTTTTTTATTGTTTTTCCTCATTAGGTTGCTCTTGCCTAGAAAATTAGAGGAAATTTGCATAAATTAGCCTTGCTCTTGATGCTTAATTTTTTCTTCCGCATATTCGTCCCTCCCTTTCTTTTGTCTCATTATTCATTCGTTGCACTAAAAGGCAGTCATTAATTAACAACTCAAACGTGTTACCAACAGCGAAGCTAATTTTTTGTG
Source organism: Julus scanicus (assembly GCA_034698625.1). NCBI lineage: Eukaryota > Metazoa > Arthropoda > Diplopoda > Julida > Julidae > Julus > Julus scanicus. The sequence goes on from JAQGBW010002573.1 coordinate 2,221, forward strand.
TAATTATGATTATTTTTTATTTATAATGGCGAGGAAATAATAAACTGCCACTTCAACAGAAGGAGCACAATAGAGACGTAAACCTCAGAAGCTCATTTCAGTGTTTAATTTTTCATAATAAGAAAAACTCATTTTTGTTCATTATAATGGAGTCCATGCTTCGTCTGGTTGTCTTCATTAAATTCTGCTTGACAATGGTTAAGTCTACCTAAACAATAAGAAAGCAGATAAATTAGTTGACAGTGGAAATTGCGAGGATATTATAAGCCTGGAAAAATCGCTTGGAGGTTCTTTAGAAACTTTTGTCAAGGCAAATGAAATTTGCCTTGACCATTACAGGATGAAACACAAGACTGAAATTTCATAACTTGTTTTGTAATGAAACTATTAAAAAATTAAAAGCAAATGGATCGCGTTTACTTGAGTGAGAATTAAAATACTTTTCTTATCATCAAATATATGGCTTGGAATTAAATTTTCAAACAGTAATTTTTTCAATACAAATTGTCATGAATAAAGTTTTATGTCAAAGTGATAATGAAATTAAATTTTGTAAATATTTATTAACAAATTAAATGAGTAACATATTTTTTTTATATTAATTACAACACTTGGTAATTTGGTATTGAACAGAAGCTTTCATATTTACCAACAATTTCTGTTTACATGTCTTGAAATTTCTTCAAAAAATGTATGGAATGATGTTTAGTATCTTAATTTAGCACAGATTGTCACAATTTCCATAAACCCTTTCTATAGTATTTCCTTAAAAACTAAATAATATCATGCAGTTTTATAAGTGTAAAGGACTTTACCCTGTTATTTATTACATGGGGTTAAAAATTCTGGTATTACTGATATTCAAGCATTTTTTATATAAAATTGGCAAGTATATTTGCTATTAGGCAAAACCTAAACAGCCTTTGGCTTGTAGAAGTTTTAGCACCCTCTCTCAGCTTGCTGAAGTATGCTATTGACGCTTTGGCTAATGGTTTTCCGTGTCCGGGAGAAGCAGCTTAACAAATTTCCTCTTCCGTACGTATTTACCCAACGACACGATTTTACCAATTACTCGCCACGAAGGCCCATAAATTTGTGATCTAGGCAACCTTTTGGCGCTTTCTCCTACACCTGGAAGCGGTATTTTAATGTTTCAAAAATCAAAAGCCTAACGAAAATTAGTATCAAAATGGATGGATTTTGCATGGTATAATCCACTTTATAAGTGTAGTAAATCATTTTTAAAGTTTGATAACAATAAAACTAAAACTTTATATACTTGATAATGACTGTTCGTGCAACGATATTATAAAGTAATTTAGGTTCTCAACAATATATAAAGCGATATATATCCTGGATAGAACATATGACATATTATGACTCGTATCTTTTATAGTCCATTTGTCGTTAGGGGCCATTTAATTTAAAATGGACATCCCCGAAATTCCTTAATCCATTTTTCACATAGTGTACATTTTAGCCCAAACTCCGCCTCCCACTATGTGTCTTTAATTTTTTGAAAAGTAGGGTGTCCAGAAAATTTGTTGAAACATACAAAGGCCCATCCTGTGAATTTCCACACCCCCACCTCACTACCAATTCCACGAAATTTTTCCAGATTTTTCTGATTAACATTAATTTCCTGGCCTCGAAGGGAAATTTCAAAAATTGAAGTGCATTTGGAACTGGGGACATTCCTCTTTCACTGAGCTTTAAAGCTCAATTATACAGAAATCCAAAAACTTGAAAATACCATCATTAATGGACGTCCCCCATCATCAGTGCCCCTCCCCTATTCCACGTTGTATCCATATGCCAGCAGACCATTCCCTATTATCTCCCTATTTAGGACGTCCTTTTTGAATGGCTCTTTATATGATATTCTCTATATTCACTCTGAAACATCGATGACCATATTATGGCGTTTTAAAGAATACATGGACTTAAATTTTCAAAATTCAAATTTTAAAATTCCATGTTGATAAGTATGGCACCAGAATGGCTCCATGGAATATTGAACCCCATGGTACAATTGAATCATACTTTTATGGAACTTTTGTGGAATTTACCCGCTTCCATATATTTTGTTATTTTTTTTCTCAAAAATTCTCCAACCTCGATTTTCATGAAAATTTTCCATCCAATAATATAAATCGACGTTTTCGGTTGGCCAATTCTTTGAATTTAGTTTCGCTCGTGTGCATTTTTGAATTCTAGTGCCCTTATAAGGGCTTCGTGGGTGCATTTTTAAGCAAGTACCCCAGGTGTGATATGCCTAACGAAGCAATCCTAATTTCATGATTGCAATTTTGATCGTGATTTCTCACCCAAATAGATTAGGATGAAAATTTCCCTTTAACATCGTCTAAATTAATATGTTAAATTTATCGTATATGGACCCTCTCTTTATTTAGTTCATTTAGATATTATCTATTTAGCATAAAAGTTCCTCCTCTGGAAAGGGTTTCTCCTCATCTGTAGAGGAGTAATTCGCTGCTTTTATTGCCTATGGGTATACATTTTCTTCAGAAGGCATCCGCATGTAAAAAGATCCTGTCCTGTTTGCAAAGTGTATACTTAGTGTCAACAAAACTGAGCAAAGACCATATGTACAGCTTCTCACGTCCTTTCTTCTCGGAGGCGCCTTTTTGAAAGTTGAGGCTCTACGAAATAGAGAACTACTGTTGATGATAGAAAGACTCATCTAAGACGTGTTTTTCAGCTCAAAGAATGCTGCATTATTTATTATCTTAACATAAGACTAATCCAGTAATTGCATGAAATTCACCCCATGTTTTTATGCAAATATTGATTGACTTCACAATGCCCGGAAGTGTCTGAAATAAGTTGCAATAATTAAAGTATCTATAGACTTTTTATTTCTTATCGTATAAAAAATACTATGCATTTTTCAAAATATACATCCTAAAAAGTATTTATTAAAGACGTAAGTAAAGAAAAGTATAGTCAACGTGTGGACTTGTATATATGTCATAAATAGTGCATGTGTTTGAACTATACTTATCATCTTAATGAATCTATATTTTCATACTATATTTAGCCTAAATATAGCAATACAGAGTAATATACCTATACAGAGTGGACCTGAATTTTCACCACACCACTGTTTTTCTTGATTCTTATAGTTATGAAAATTCTGCTATTGGTTCTGTATTGTGTGATTGAGGAATTCAATCTATTGTTTTAAAAACAAATATGCGTAAAATATCTTGATTTCGTCTACAAGTAAGTGTCTTAAATTAAGACTTTAGTTTTTACAGTGCAGATGTCTTATTTCTACCACCAGGGTTTCAACCATACAATCTTCTTTTTCTGAATATTAAACAATTGGTATAAGTAATAGGTTTTTAGTAAAATCATTTCACCGACCAGCTGAGCAAAATGATAACTTGATCTTGATCCGTAAAGATTGCATAGAAGATGGTAATGTATAGATTCTAAAGAATCGATAGAATCTATAGATTTAACGTAGAAAAACCATTTCACGTTAACTCTTTTATTCTGTTATTTAGCGTCATGGCGCCTATATGTCCGGCATACTCCAGCCTAATTCTTTTTGGACTTTTTCGTATTAATCGATAAGCCCATATGGCGACCTATCAATATCTGAAATTGCAGCTATGAGCGAATTTCTATAAGTGAGAGGTCAGCCATCACGAACGAGGATTGAGTTTTGAGTAGGAAAAAACGTAGAAAAAGTGCAGAAAGCATAGAAAACAATGCGACCATTTTCTACAAATGTGCATTTATATGCAAAAGTCATAGATCACTTAAGGCTATAGAAAAGTTTTAAATGTGCCTTCCTAGGATCGGATTACCATATTAGATCCATTGAATATCTGAAATCGTTATACTTAAAGGCCAAAAGCGGGTAGTAACTGCGCAAAACCGGAATAATGAATTGATTTTGTCTTTCTGAGGAATTGCTTAACAGGATATATTGTATTTATCCAGAGCTGTTGTTACTTAACTATTGAAAATAATTGAAAATAATTTATTAAGAGGAATTTGGCAATCGTTTCTAGATAATTTGTCCGTGACTAAAATGAAAATTACTAACCTTGTTAATTTTGTAATGTGAATTCAATTTGAAGCCACTCATAAAATCTTGAGATATATTTTCTAGTAAAGATTCATTAATTATTTCGGATGAAAATGTAATAAGCTTGTAATGAAAAGTAAATCCTTTTTGTAAATTTATTGTATTTTTATCAAAGAAATAACATGTTCTAGATATTGTGTCTAAATTTACTGCTAAGAACATGATAGAGGTGTTAATTACGTAAATTTCACATCATCGCACATCATAATATTAGTCTTATATTCCTGTACATTAATGTTATCCCACTTTATGTAACTTGCGATGAGAAATAAAGCATCCTTAGTTTTAAGGCCAGGCATTAAAATTTCTTAGAAAAGGCATTAAGAATTCGTGAAAACTATTATCGAAAATTTGATATCTCTCAACTGAATCCTCCGTTGTTTTAACAATGAATAAGCCATTACTACTACATTATATGTAAAGGGTATATACTTTTACTTTTCCTCATTGCTAACTCATTTAGCATATTGTCTCTTTAAACATATTTGGACTACCCTCACTGTTTCCTAATAGCATCAAAGACGATGTAACATAAATATTCAAAAAATCATACAACGTAGAAAGAAAGAAGATTATCTCTAGGGATTTTTTTCTCTTTATTGCCAACGAACCTTTTTATTTATTCATATCTCCATCAGATAGAAATGTTATCGAGATATTGGAGAAAGCGTAGATTTAATAAATAATTTCATCGGAATTACATTTTTATAACGTTTCGAGTTATTTCTTTGACATTCATCTACGATTCATTTCTATTGTTTTTTTCTTCCTCTTTACTTTTTACATCAAAGATGCAATTCAGCAAAGGTTGTTGCAACTTTCGATTTTTCAAAGCGTTGTTTCTGCCCTTTGCTTTTCCCTTATACCTCCCACTATCCCATTTTTGTCCCCTCGTAATCAAGATAATGTCAGCTTGACAGAAACTATAAGTACAGTTATTTTTTTTACTTCTCATGTCTGAATTCTGTGGGTTTTTCATCACATATTGCATCACATGTGGATGTACATCTTAAATATATAAAGCTTTAGTGAATTTATTTTACGAGTCAAGTTTCATCATAAGAAAATGGTTGGTCGTCATCTTTAAGAAGAAAGTAAAACTAAAGGAAATAATTTAAAATTCTGAAACAACATTACGTTCAAGAAATGTAAAATAGTTGGTCTAAAACTAACATTTAGACTGTTGGCATCCTCGTTCATATATTGACAGTTTGTTTAAATATGCCTGCAACATTTCATTTGCATTTGATGTTAGTTTTTTGCTTACTACTACACACAAATTTTGTCAATGTCAAAATGGATTTAAACAGATTTGGGGAATTTTTACTCATGAGTAGGAGTACTGGTTACGATTGCAGTGAAATCATATTCTATAATATACATAAGTTAAATTAGAATTAGTAGTCATATGACATGAGTAATTAAACGTGGACAAATATGTACAGTACCCATGCATGTGCAGAAGTACAGATTACGAGTACCTGTGGAATCATTCTTCATAGCATGAGTTGCATGGTAATCAGACTTGGGTAATTTGCACTTATATGGATATGAGTATATTGATTAGCAGTATGGCAGATTAAAAAAAGTATTGTTTTCGGAACTCAAACACCATAGGTTTTATTTATTACAAGCAGAAACAATTAGTTTTAAAAAATTGTAATGAATATGAGAACACAGTAACCTTCTTAGACATTTGCAAAATCTTAATAATTTTAAGTAAAAATGGAACAAAATGTGTTACTCAAATCTATTAAATGCTACTAAATTACTTAGTTGAAATTATTTCTATTTACACTCGATTACGTTAATAATCATAATTTCAAATTATACGTTAATTTAATACTCAAGGACATTTGTAATCTCCCATTGTGAGTATACTCTTTTGTAATCAAGTGCATATTGTACTCATACGTTTTGAGTACATTTGAATTCAATTACTTTTGTACATTTTGTATTCAATAACTTATTGTATGCTATACTCTTTTACTTATTACTAAAATGCACACGATGTACTCAATTACTTCCCAACACTGGTTTTAAATACCAACTTAAATTCTCATTATATGCATAAACACGTACATGATAATCAAAAGTGGTGCCATCTAACGATGTTATGTAAGGTGTGACAGATTTGAAGGCATCGGTTCCTCCTAATTAATGAGATTTAGTCGAAACTATGTATAATAACAAAAGCAGAAGCTCTTTCCTAGCCTGCTGATCTTTGTAATACTTGACGAACAAAGGGCGTTGGTGGGTTCAACGCTATCCAAATGGAGTTTCTGTTAAACCCGTATTGCGTGGGGCTTATACACCTACTGCATATTGCAAAATCTCATTTGCAAAAATATTGAGAATTAGGTTGAGCTTGGCCGAAGGGATCTCACTCTCATTTACATAATTGATGCACCGGCGTAATTGCATACCATCAGTATGATAATCCAACTGTGCAAGCGCAGTTTGCATATGAAATTAGAAATTTTAGCAATGTGCCGCATACCGAGGATAGCTAATTCCCCATCGTTATCTACCTCGCATCGAGGGATCTTGTTAATATCAATTTGGAGGAATTTTTCGATTTTCCTGAGAGTTCAAAATCAGTTGGAATTAGCCGGAAAATCTCCAAGATGCAACTTTTCGTGATAGTAGGACATCGAGATACAGCTTATGCACAAGAGGATGAAATCGCAGTATTTGACATAATTACAGATTTCTATTCAAAGGCTTTTTGATAAAATTAAAATTGATAACGAATTTTTTTATATGGATCAAACTTTTGAAATTAACAAAATTTTGTTATCAGGTAATGAAGACATGAGAGTCTTATTTGGATTCGAATACAGCATGGATCTTGTACAGACTGATTACTCAGACATAATCTCTGTGGATTTCATCGTAAAAAAGCAGTGTTTTTACGTAGGATTGTAGTAATTGCGAATCTCATCTAACCTGGCCAAAAACATTGGAAACTCGTTAAAACTCCCATTTTTGTTACCATAGAGAATTTCGTTAATTCCTAAAGTTTTTCAAATATAAAATGTCGGCTAAATTTAATCTCAGTTGTATCAGAAGCATGCATATACGTACATATGTACATTGGGAGGCATAATGAAGTAGAACTCAATACAAAAGTTCACAACTTCGTGAAAAATGCATCGATTTAAATAAGATTTAGCACTTACATAGGAGAACCGGAGAACGTTTTGAGCACATTTTATAATTCATTTTTATTCCTACACTGTTGTTCTATGCAAGTGCCAAATTCCATTTAAATCGAAGCGTTTTTCACGATGTTGTGATTTTTTTATTGGGTTCTAAGTTTTTATGACTCAGTGTATAATGAAATTGATGGAATTATTGCATTTTGAGCTTTTCTAAATGTGTTGACAATGTGGTGTTAGGTTTAAACGCAGGGGTCTTGAATAGCTCTTAAGAATAGGGTGGTTCCCGAAAATATGTAAATTGTAATGTTGAAACTAAGAAAAAATTATATTCACTAATAATGTACCAACAAATGATACTTTAAAGAATCACCAAGCAGAACCATAACAACGGCCATTATAATTAATCTTAGTTGAAATTAATTTCCAGATCGGTTCATATACTGCTTAAATAAAGATTAAGGGGATTTAGTTGTATCACTTGTATTCCGGAAGTGTGCGTAAAGACATTGGATTTTTATTTATTCAAAAGATTTTTTGGGTGTTTTGCCATCAACGTCTAAGGTTCTATTTGTGATCCATGACATACAGTTACAAAGCCTAAAAGTGTTTCTATTTCGTTGACAGATGCGTTAGGACGTTTTTATAACGCTTACCTGAAGGTCTTCATGTTTTACTTGAATATGTAGTTTTCAGCTACCTTTTATCCTAACCTAGAATAGCGCGAGTTGCTTTTGCTTTTTTTTTTTTTTTTTTTTTTTTTTTTTTTCAGCCCATTATATAAGTGCTTTGGATTTGTCTTTTTATGTCTTTTTTATCCCGAGGTGCAGCTCTTTGTTTTTAGCACTAGAAGTAGTATATGGTGCCCTGCATTGTAAAATCACAATGATGCTGCAGCTCTCTCTATGGGGAATTAATGTCGCTAAGCCCGTACTTTTCTAAAGAAGGACAAAACTCGTCGTTCTTAAGACGACGAAAGAGTGGCAAATGGGTCCCGTTTTGCTTTCAAAGCTTCTCACGAGGGAATTGCCTAACGATGGCCTCAAGATATGTCCGGTATGGGCACTTACATAGAAAACATACAATGTAAAATGTAGTTTTCAAAAAAAAAAAAAAAATGTGTGGAGTTGAAAATGTTAAAGAAAATATCAGTCTTTATAATGTACCCAAGTAGGAAAAACCAAATGCGTTTCATTAAATGTAAAATAACACTAAAAGAAAAATTGTAATGTAAAGCCATGCGGTGCACTGGTAAGGTCATGTCACATATATGGCTAACTATATATGTTTCATAATCAGTATTTTATTGTATGGTAAAAATGTTGATAATTATCGCACAAATCGCCCATCAAGGGCTAAATATGGCCCAGCAAAGGCCAAATATGGCTCCTCAAGGGCCAAATATATGGCTCATCAAGGGCCGAATATGGCTCATCAAGGGCCGAATATGGCTCATCAAGGGCCGAATATGGCTCATCAAGAGCCGAATATGGCTCATCAAGAGCCGAATATGGCTCATCAAAGACCAAATATAGCTCATCAAGGGCCAAATACGGCTCATCAAGGGCCAAATATGGCCCACGTCTGTATATAACTGTGTATTATTAACTTGGGCATATGTGGATAAAGTTGAAAAATATTATACCTAATTTTGGGCATATTTGTGCCTTTCAATGTCGTAATATATATATATATATATATATATATATATATATATACATAATTAATAAGAAAATATGCTATTTATGTTGAGCTAGTTTTATTAACAAAGAGATTATTAACGCCAATTAGTTTTGCCATTGTCATTTTGAGACACAATGCAAATCTTAATGTACGCACTTCCACGAGTGGCCATTTTTAATTTGTACATTAAAGTCTAATGCTAATTATTTTTTAAGGTATCTCCCAGGGGGTGGGGTACAAATTCCTCGTTACACACTTCATTTTACAGGGTAAATAATTGAATTATTTCCCCTCGAGTTCCCCTCGATAGTGTAATATACAAAGTGATTATTTGAGCATTAAGTTTTCAGTCCCCCACTGATTTTAAGGACACATATAATTTGTAATAATATGCAATATGTAATTATATTCTATAGGGCCTGCATTATTCTTCCTTGAATAAATTTAAATTTAGGATTCAGATTTATACTGATTTAGTATTTAATTTAATTGCAAGCTTTTAAGTATAAAACAGCAAGGTATACAACGATATTTTGACCCTGCAATATATGACTAACAAATATATATTTTATAAATTAGTTAATGTCCACTTAGTAGTGTTATGTATTTACAGTACGCTCACAATGCCAATTGTAATAGAAATGAACATTGATTGACGGCTAATAAAACATATTTCGTGTACAAAATACATAGTTTTCGACATTATGTAGAACTTTTGTTTTGTATGTCCAGATTGATTTATTATTCGAAAGAATAATTGTTCAAAATATGTTTTATTGATAAGTGACCACTATGAAAATAAAGAAGGTTGTATTGAAATTTTCTCTCCATTTAAACCCACAAGGAGGCCAGAAGGATGCTCTTGTAACAATTGAATGGGGTTAATTGTGCATGCAACCTAATTAATGTTTCCTTAATAGCATTCTTCACTCGGCTTAGGAGCCCCAATAGGATAGTGCTATGGACTTGAAAGGATCTTTGCTACAGTGATTCACTTATGGCCTGCTTTTTTGTGGCTATATGGCAGTTCACACTTTGAGCTAATTTCGTCATAACCGTTCTAGATTGGATTGGGCGAAAGATAATCACTTTTTCTCAATTAACTCAAAGCTTTCCTCAACCAAGATTCAAACGATGAATGATAAAGAAAAAATAGTAAAAAAACTAACTGGAAATCGGATAAACCATAAAATAAAAATGATTACCATCTTTTTGGTTGGCGATGCCCATATATATATATACATATAATACATTTTTTTTTGGTTTAATAAACGAGTGTGCAAGATGATGGAAAAATTTTGGATTTACAGTTGGTAATATACATAGGTCCCAAGGCAAGTACTTTGTATATGTTGTTGAGATATACTTGTGCATATAATTAAATGATGATGTACCGTATGAATTTTGATTTGATTAGGACCCAAATATAGATTTTTGATAGATTTCTGAAACAAACTGTTTTGAATATTTCTCGTTTTCCGGGAATTGCACGTTGATAACGTTGAACCTCAAATATGTTGATTAGATTAAATTTTATTTTAAAATAATATACATATCGTATTATTCATTGAATCGTCGAATAAATTTCGCTGTAATTGTAGCATCCGAGGTTTGAATACTTAAAAGTGTAGTTATTGGTAGGTCATGCTAGCTTGTCATAATTCCCTGATGCTGAAATTGTAGTTGTAAACTTCATCAAAGAATGTATACCCTTAATTAATGAAGTTTTTAGCGCATTTGACGAGAAATGTATACAACCATTAACTCACACCCCATGAGGCTGATTGTGTGACGACCTGAACATTATAAACAGGTCCTTAAAGGTGAAATAAATAATCAAAATTACATTAAAGGGAAAATGTTAATTAATTATATATAGATTGTTATGAGAAACATTAATTAGCCTGCTCAATTGAGCATTACTGAAGCTTATAATTAGCAATGACGCTGTATTCAGTTTAGAAAAATTAAATTTTGCATTAGACTCATGGGAATATTCGGAGAAAGTATCTTATTTATGTGGCGCCATCTACCCGTAATTTTCAAAAAAAATAAAATCGATATATGCTAATATTAACCATTAATCTGTGCTATGTATACAATACATGTCATTATACATGTCAGTAGTATTATAAAATAATATGAATATTGTTTAATAATTTTTATTTAACTTCTTTATGATCCAGTATCGGTTTAGGTAAATCATTAAAACACAAAAATTACCTTAACAACACCATTTTTATGGTTTAACTTATAACTATCATTTCTTCTCATGAACATATTTTGTATTTTTTAATATGTTATGCACGAAATTGTGTTCTATTTACTGAAATTTGCATCGAACATTAATAAAATCATGATAAAAGTCCATCAAATACTAATGTACACTTAACACATCATTATTTGTCGATGGTTTAGTAAATAAGTTATTAGCCATGGCGTGACACATTTTAAAGTATCAAATGAAATTATTTATGCATTATTATTTACCAACATTATAATTCATGAACCATTGTTATTCAAAATTGTTAAACATGTCGGGGAATCCTGTTTTATGGGATTTAATTGGAAGTAGAAGATTAAATAAAAATTGTGTGACAGCTTTCATTTTACCAAAACATTTAGCACTGCTATTAAAATAGCTTATAAAGTGTAATATCTTACAGTTAATACAGCACTTAAGTAGTCTATATTAGATAATACAATTTGTGAATATTTCTAAAACCAATAAACATTTAAAGGCTTGGTTCCCTTATCTGTATTATTGACGAAATTAAGATCAATGTAACTCATTGGGCACCCCTGTAATTTGTAACAATTGCTTAAGGTTGGTTCAGGCTATGTAACGGTAATATTGCCATCCCGTGTCTTTCTCAAGTGTGGATTAACTTTAAAACTTCAAACTTCTTCTCCTGATAAGTAATCTAATAAGATTTTCAAACACTTTAGTGCCAAATCAAGCAGATGTATACACTTTTCAAAACACAAAACGCATCTCCATAACCCAAGTTGGGATGGGCTTAATGCTGCTCGCATATATTTCGAATCATTTGGATAAATTGTGCCATAAAATAACGTGCTCAGACATCAAATGAGAAGATTTAGGAAATTTACAAGCGCCTATATTGTTTGTATGAAAACGTTATAATATCGTAAAAGCAGGACCAACACCAAATGGCGGGTGTGCTCATAAGCACTCAGATTTTAAACGTTTGTGCAATACGTAAAGCATGCTTATGACATTGTCTGTCATGAAAATATTATAGTGCTTTTGCCTAGCGCCGACCTTTTCCTATTTGCATATATTTAATAACGGTAAAAATATAAAAACCACTTCAATATATTTTTATTTGAGGCATGAAAATGCTGCGTTTAACGAAATTGTCATTTCTCTTGATTTCTCTCGCACTATTGCTCTCATAAAGTAATAGTGGGAGCATAAACACTTTTCCCGTCCCCTTTTTGATGGTGCAAATAAATCTAAGGCACGCATTTGAAATGATAAAAAATAGCAACAACACAGTTTGTTAAAAGTGGCACTAGGTGATTAATCATATAGGCATAGGAAAAATGTCTTCAAAGTGCAACTTAAACACACTCTACTTCTGTAATGGGATCTATGTAGGCTAGTAATCTATGCTTAAAATGAATGTCGCAACGATATGAATCCACCCGTGTTAAAATAGATTACCTTTCCACCTAGAAATATACAAATGAGGAAGGCAGAACTACTCTATTACCACCAATTCAGCGTGAATTTAATCCATTTTTCATCATTAAAATATGGCGGCGTTCTGACTTTCGACGCTCAAAGAGATAATAAAAATAATGCTGTTTTTCTTTTCTTTTTTTAAAAAATATTGATGTTTTTTATCTACATACCTGCAAAAATAATGGAAATTTATAACGCGGAAAATTTCTTTTAAATTTACGAAACATTACTTTTAACAGATGGCATTATGAAATTAATTAGAAACAGTTTTATAATGAATTATACTTTTTTAGAAATTAACAAATGTAGACTATTATTTTATTATTTCAGTTACCGAGTGGTTTAGTTTTTTAACCCTGGCTATGATTGCAAAGATGTCCATGTATAGGCGTAATTAAGCTTTTGAATGGCGATACAGTGGAACCTCGGTTTACGAACACCTATGTTTACGAACAAATCGGTTTACGAACACCACATGTTGTTTCGCTTTGCGAACGATGCTTCAGTTTCGAGGTTTGAGTGTCTGCCGTTGTTTCACTAGTTCCAGCAGAACATCTTTGTTACGGATAAGTTTTACCAAATGCAAGAAACATCTAAAATGTGTTATAATTTCCAATGATTCAAATTAAAATCGAAATTAGTTTCAAGGATATAGCCTACATTGTAAATACGGAAAATGTTTGTCTCTTGTTTTATCCACGCCAATTGCAGATGGATGAAAATCCATCGGTGACGACGATTTGAGACATAATGGGAACTATGTTAGTTAAAGTGAATTTCTTAAACAGAATGTGCGATTAAACTTGATTCACAGCAACGTCAGCATGACGACACCACGGGGGTGACTTTATTTCCTATAATGTTGGAAATCATGGATGTTTATATTATACTACTTTCTCCTAATATTACTCTTATATTTATTTCCTTTCTGTATTATTTCCGCACAAAGCCATAACATGTAAAAAAAAATTTAAGGAGAAGGAACGCATTATTTGGATTTACATTAATTGCAAAGGGAAAAATTGATTCGGTTAACGATTAAGTTCGTAAATCGAGGTTTCACTGTACTTTATTTATGTAACTTTAGGACTGGGTATCCTCCATTAGTCATATATGATTAAAATAAGACATTAACTGTTTTTATTTTCATCTTTACACGTTACATGACGTGTCTATTCTACAAATTTATAAAAAAATATATTTGCTCAACATTTATCTCTTTTTCGTGATTACTTTTCTCTTAATGATGTGTCATGTTATCGCACAATTTTCTAGATATAGACCACAGACATTTCTCGACTTACTTTTCTATCAGCGAAGAAACATTAATGATATGCATTAATAATGACATTTTCATGCCTGTCTCTTTATGTCAAACGAAATCCTTTTCAAGGCTAACAATTTGCTGCAACACGATGAGAATCAATTGCGAGTTTTGACGATTTGGTGACGTCATGTCAGTAATTAATAACGTCGGGAAAGTCGCATATTGTGCTGTTTTCCTGACGTCATTTCTCACATCGCAATCAATCATTTTGCTTTGCTTTATTCACAAATGTGTCCACCAAATACAAGTTTTTCCGAGAATTTCCACGGTTTAATAAATGAGGAATGTAATATTTCTCTCTTTTCTAACTAATGATGTTCCCCACGTTTTCTTTATAAAGATATATTGCGTGTTTACACAATATCACAAGAAATTCCACACATGGTGACAATTGATGACATCATGTGTTACTTAATCTGAACAATACCCGGATATGTACTGGATATGGACCGCATTTATCATTTGTATGACCTTAGAATAGCTCTTACAATCTTAATATCTTACACTTTATTTTGTCAAAAGTCTGATAATTTCGATTGTTTAAAAATAATTAGTCGTTAATAAGTAGCCTTAATTTGTTTTTAATTTTTAAAGATTAAATATCTAGACTTTAAAGTGTAAAGTTATTTAGAAGTAAACTTGAAATTTAAAGATTTATTTAGCTATGAAAAGGAATCGTATTATGCACTAAGCATTGGGTGAAAATTCTCAAACAAGTAATAACGAGTATTTTGAGTGCTACACCACATGCGTTAAATTATTGTGTAGGACTTATTTTACGATGATTGGTTTGCACCAAGTGTATAATAGACTGCTTGAAATTGAAAAGTCTTTTCACGAAAATTGCTGTTTGCTCCAATGTTTGGATGAAAACAATAAAAGACCAAAAACAATCGATTTTTATTCCTGTTTCCAATTAGGATTTTCATTTTATTCAATCTCAATTTATAGTCATATGATAGCCTATTAGATCGAATAACGGCTGCCCACTTCTTTTATGTCTTATTTGATTATGTACAAGAAATACGATCTTTTTGGCTGTACGAACACTTGTTTGAAAATTGGGCTTATGGACTCGCAGGATCCCTTGTATACACAAGAAACAGTGGGACTAGAGTTAATTAAGCATAAATTTGCCATCGTTGAAACCGAATTCCCCGGCTAAAAACGCGATGTTTCAGTTTATGGCAAAATTTATGACGACACTAATCATTATTTATGAAAAAAAATGGGCCTTTTATAGTGTCTGAGAAACGATTCGATAAGCATTATTTATACAGCTCATCCAACTTTAACAACTTGTAATTTCGAGTATGTTGATATTTTACGAGGTTATTGTCAGATTTTATGTGTTTTTAACCCAACCTTGTGTATGTTATTTTTTCGTTCTTGTGTATTTCGAAGAAATAGACACCGCTGTTAGACCGTCCAGCTGTTAAATCTTGTTAACAACCACATTATTACATTCGGAGTTACTGTTCAGATATCATACAGTTAAAATCAATTAAGTGTTTAATAATCAGATACGATTTGTTAAGAATGTTTAGATATAAAACCTTTAAAAAAGAAATTTATATTTATTTTATACCAAATTGCCTGTACAGAATGACCCAGAATTAGTCACTACCTCCATAATCATGACATATTTCGCAAAATGCCAGAAATTGGTGAAATTAACTCATATTGGAAATTGCCACGTACCCAGCAAGACTGTGTACAAGATTTCTGTATTGTAGTGAAACAAATGTGTTTTGCTGTGAAATATTTTTCAAAGAGGCCAACAATTTCCAAAATTTTAAGATATTTCTTCCTTGGCATGTAAACATAGTGCCCAAAAATATGCTTAAACCAAATACAGAAATTTTCAATTCAACACAGTAGAAAAGCTTTCCTGAAATACACAATCTGCCAATAAAATTACTTCTGGACCACCCTGTATTAAGCACAACATTTCTTAAATTATGTGTCCAAATAACGATATATTTTGCGTTATGCATATATGCTGCAATCGTCTTCTCGTATGCATTTTATATATCTTGATTTTAAATATTATATAGTGTTTGTATAGAGAAACTTAGCATCTGAAATGCAGGTAGTCATACGCTTGTATAAAGTGTAATAATAATATGCATGGATATATATATATTGCGATATTGAAGAAACCCACAATAAAATATATTTTATATATTTTGCATACTATACATTAATATAATGCACGACTATTTCACGTATCGGCACTTCTGTAATATGTTCAAATTTTTGTCATAAAAGAAAATGTGTAAAGTAAAAAAGGTCAAGTTTAACATAAAGGGTTACTACCAGAAGTCATTGGCCTAAAGATGAATTTTTATTTCCAAATTTCGCGTCGTTTTTGGTTTTTAGCCATATAAACGTGCCACAAAATCGTATCGTTTGTTGTTTTTTTAGCTCCTTAGATTAGATAGCCATCTTAAAATGTCCTAAGAGAAACCAAAATATACCGTCAATGTTTCTTCCGTTTTTTATATCTACTGATAAGACATGCACGTATTTATCTTTTTCTTCTTTTTTATGTTTTTTTGCTTGTCTGAACACTCACCAGAGGGTAATAGAGATTTGAGATTATAGAAGGGTTGCCTCTCTCGTGTGATTTGTAAATTCAGTGTTGCGTGAACGAATAGGATAAAATTTAAGCGGGGAGAATTAAACTTAATTTACTCTGGTAATGAATTAAATATTGCAACCACTTGTTAATTATGAAGCATCAACACGAAGACACGTGTAACATCATCGTTTAATACAATTATGAATATTTTCTAAAATTAATAAATCGTTATACATTATGGTCAATTATTACATTCTGCTATTTAAGCGTAAATAGATGGTGGATTTGTAATTTAATTTCTGAAATCTAGAAATTTTTATTGGAATCTGATGACGCATGCAAATTTCTTACAAAAATTCGCATCGTTTCAAGAATTTTGAATCCTTGGTTTAACAATAGATATTCTTAAATTGAAAATTCTGTTTATCTAGTATAATTTTTCATTCAAATAGCGTATCTTGCAATACACAGAATATGTGCACTGTATACGTGAGTTATAAAAACGT
>JAQGBW010002574.1:0-19310 GCA_034698625.1 Julus scanicus
GCGTTGGTGTTTAGCCCTCGTGTTGCAGAAATAGGCCAACGTTAAAAATCAACAAACAAACAAACAAACAAACAATTTCTTCAAAATTTAGTTTTCATGTATTTCATATGCAGATATATTTTTTTTGAAGTAACATTTGTTTAGCCAAATGAATTGCTCTGGTGTCGAGAAAATATATTTTATGATACATTAAACTGTATGTTTTAAAACTAAGTTACACAGGGCATTTGTTCATGAACTGCTTATCCGATCGAAAAACGAAAATATACATTTAAAAAAAAGGGCCTTTCTCTATTTTTCAACATAGTCCCCGAACCGATTGATGCGCTTGTCCAACCGTGACACTAGTTTCTGTACACTATTGTTGTAAAAAGTGTTCTTTTGTCATCATCTTGTATGACAATGCTCGCCTTCACATCGCCCAAATGGTGGACCACAAAATTGGACTTTGGGGGTGGGAGGTGTTGAAGCACCCACCGTAGAGTCCTGACTCGGTGCCGAGTGATTTTTACCTGTTCGGGCCCATGAAGCTGTATCTTGGTGGACAGTCCTTCAGGAGTGACAATGAGCTCATTAAAACAGTTCCTCATTGGTTGTATTCCCAACCGAACACTTTTCCAACGATGGCATACGGCAAATGGTCTCACGGTGGGACAAGTGCATCAACCGGCTCGGGGACAATGTGGAAAAATAGAGAAAGTTCCCCTCTTTAAAAATGTATATCTTAGTTTTTCGATTGGATGAGCAGTTCATGAATAAATGCCATGTGTAACTTAGTTTTGGGACATTCCTCGTATTTATCACAACAAACTTTCAAAGTTTTCAACATTGCAATTTAGTGATATATTTAAAAATACGCTTATGTATGACTCTTATCACAGAATCGGTGGGTGCTGAATATAAACAATGCTTTGGTTTTGGCTGCTACAACAAATAAGACTAGATTTACACACTACAATAATACTTCATTGTCTTATATGAAGTCATTGCCGGACTCGATAACTGCTAATAAGGTGTTGATAAATCGAATTTCATTCCTCGAGAGGGAATTAAAGAGGTTTGGATTCAAAAAAAGTGCTCACGAGGAGGATCCTAGAAATTCAAGAAATACAATTTAACATCCCCTTAATAGACAACTGCCCGAATCCGTGGACAATTCAGAGCCATGTCCACCGGCAAGATGTCCTGAGATTCGTTCTCCGTTGCATATATTTGAAATTGGCAGATTGGATAAGAACAAATATGTCACGACCTACAAAGGGTCTCAAGAACCTCGCCCACTATGATATGGTGACCAGATGAGCAATGGCTGGGACGTCGAAGGAGTACTTCGGCGTCTCCTTCACCAGCGTCGCGTGTTTTTCAAAGTTTAGGTTGGGCGTTTCCGGTTTGTCTGCCCAGTGCAGGATGATCTCCTGATCCGATGGACACGACTTTACGAACACTTCGTCGGAGTAGGCGTTGTGCAAGAGCCTCCAGACTCCCGTAAGCTGTGCCGGGATCTCGAAGCCCTTGAGGTGACTGGCTGCGACCCTCAAGTGCTGAAGTTTGGGCAGTAGCTCGCAGTCCAGGTGCGTGAGACTCTCGCCCACCATCAGCCGATGGTGCGTGCGCTCCAGGTAGTTGTTGAGCTTGTTGAGCTCTGCCAGCAGGCCAGCAGGGTCCTTGGACACCTCCTTGATGAAGAAGCAGAACTTGGAGAAGACGTTCTTGCAACAACTCTCGGCAAGCACATTCTCGAAGGACAGATCGCAGGCTGGAAACACCTCTTCGATGTACTCGATGATGTCGTCCACGATGTCGTAGGCGAGCTCGCCGTGCACGAGTGCCGGAACATGCTTCAGGCCAAGGTGCTTGAACTCTTCGGGAGGCTTGGACAGGTTGACGGTGGCCACCTTGAAACGGAGCTCACCGTGGGCTGCTTTCAGCATCAGGATCATGAAGATGCGCTGGCAGAATGGACAGGCACCGTAGCGCTGTCCATCCGCTCCAGCCTTCACGTACAGCTTCACCTCGGGAATGCCGTTTTCGCTCACTGAATTGTGGGAGTTCATGGTCTCTTACAGGAGGATTCCTTGCTGAATTTGCGGAGAACTTGCTTATCAAAGAATCCCTGAAGATTTCTGAACCGAAGCAGAGATTCAAAGTTCTTCGGAGGATTGCTTTTTTTGCCTTTCAGAGAATTAGGAAGGGATCTTCATCGCAGGATGCCAAATGATACATACAGATTCTGGAAGGTTAGGATCAGAGCTTGCCAAAGAACTTCAGAGGTCTTTGGTAGGATCTTGTCACAAACATCCGCGGAGGTCCTCGGTCGATTACCGTTCTTGCTTGTCAGACATCCACAGAGGTAGTCTCGCTTTCTTGGTTTCGCAGTGATGTTCAGCAGAAAATGTGGCCTTCCTCCGGTGTACCTCTCCGAGTTGCTCGCTTAGTGGCGAGTGGTCCTTTCCGAAGGACCTCCGAGCTTCAAGCGGGTGATGCCCCGAAACAGTGGCCACACCTAGGGCACAGGACACAACAATGTCAATACAGGAAAATCTTTGTACTCCACTGTTAGAAAATACACATCTCATTGATCTCAGGGGAAAAAAATGCACACTTAAGTTAGTCTTTCTAAAGAAATGCTTAGGAAAAAAATATATGCAAAATGTTCAAATTTTCAGATATCGTAATTATGCGTATTTTAAACGAATTCATGTCAAAATGATCCATGCTTTAGTTTTTTTTTCCTATAAACTATTTTGTCTTAATAAAACTGCCCATTCGGGGATTTAAAACGGCTGTGACGTCATAATCACGTGATTAAAAAATGCACGTGATGTTCTTATTCTCGTGCGCGCGCTTCCTTAATGATCCAGTCTTAATAAAACTGCCCATTCGGTGATTAAATTGGACTGTGACGTCACAGTCACGTGCATTTTTATGAAAATGCGCGTGCTGTTTTCAAACTCGTGCACGTGAAGTTCCTAATCCCGTTCACGTGCTGTTCTTAATCTCGTGCATTTAGGAATTCCATTGTTCATTTTTTTTTTGGAATTTTTAAAAAATTGGAATTCAGTTCAGCTTCTCTTCATTTCTTGATGTTAAAATAAATTGTTCGCATATTAACTTATTATTGAATATAGTTTATTTAGAAGTTATAACGACTTCCAAAGGGCATTAATTCCATGTGGTGTGAGCGGATCAATTCCTTCCTTATTTCAACCCGACCTCATTGGCTTCAACTGTGGATGATATTAACTCGGGTGCGTAGCAACAGGTGAATTTATTACTCACAATTAGTATGTTTTGAGTTTATAGTTATGGCAACGAGAATTTAATTAACTAACCCGAGGAGGTGTTACCTAGAATGTATGTGAAATGATTTAATGTACGTTGGATGGAAGTCGTTAAATCTATACTCGATTAAAGGTGAAGCTTAGTCAAATCGTGTTGTTGATTTTTAAATTGGAAGCTCGTGATTTTATGAATGTTTTTTGTGATAACAAAGTAAACCAACGTGATCAAGTCATAGCGTTCCCTAGAGTTTGATTGCAATCAAGATGACTTGTGACATCATTAGGACCTTAGGCGATCGATTTTCCTTAAATTTTAAGCAGGTGGCAACACATATTGAAGTAGATCTACGCGTACGATTTCACCAAAAAGTGGCCCATAAACTACAGTAATAAACTGCTAAAATCCAGTTTTTGGCCATTTATTTTATTGCATACTGGTGATCACTAGTAATTTTTCAAAACTGGTCACTAACTCATTAATTCATCCCAAACTGCTAATTTAGGTTGCCTAAAAAAAGAGGTAATTTTGTGATAATTTGCGAGTACAAACTGTTTATTTTTAAGCAAATGTGATCAGTTTATGACGAATTTTACAAATTAATCACACGACTAATCAATTTCTAATAAGATGCCATTAAAAAAAGACGTACTCAAGAGGGGGTGGGAGTCTACTGTTATGTGGACAGAGGGGGAGGGAAGGGGTAAAGCTATTATGGACGTCCACTAATGATTTTTCAGTTTTTTTTTGGATTTTCTGTACTACTTCGGGAACCTCGGGAAAGTTGGCAATTATGCCTAAATTTGTGTTAAACACCAATTTTATGCTGGAATTTCCCTTCGAGATCAGTAAATTTCCATTAATCAGAAACATTTGGAAAAATGTCGTAGAATCGGTAGTGAAACGAGTGCTTAAAAATTTATAGGATGGACATTTTTGCATGTTCCAACAAATTTTCTGGACACACCCTACTTTAAAAAAAAAAAAAAAATAAAAGTAGGTCTTTTCAGGGGTCTGCATGGGCTTAAATGGACATCATGTGGACAGGATGTAGGGGTGGAGGGTCAATTTTTTAAGGAATTTCGGGTACGTCCTTTTTGAATGGCGCCTAAAGTTTTTAACCAAATAATACCAATTTTATAAAGTAACATTCATACTTCCGCAGCCACTAATAAATATCCTGATTATCCTCATGTATTCTGGACACATAAAACTCATTTAGTGTAAAGAAGCTAATGACGTTATCCCAACATACACTCGAAATAAAACTTCATCTCAAACTCAAGACTCGAGTACACCCTCAAAAGCAATTTAGAAAAATTATAGCTAATGAACACAAGATACCTACAATTTTCTGTACAAATGTGCTGATTAAGAAGAAGTGGAGCCTGAGTTATCCGGTGCTGGAGTGGCGACGGTTGAGTAACCATTGATCACATCCTAGATATTATCCAAATATAATATATTGTCAAGAATATCGAAATATTTCGTAATGGTCTGATTGCACATGTTGATTCTATAGAGGACGTGTCAAACTGATGGCTAGACTTCTGGAACAACAACCGAGGATCCACGTGTACAAAAAAAAAGAGACCAGCTTTTGGCCCAGATAGTTAGCTTTTGTTTAATCCAAACCTGGCTGACAATCAATCAGACTCCATACATCTCTCTCTCTCTCCACAATTCAGGTGTTGTCGCAACCTAGACTCGTGTAGATTGGCCACTCCAGCACCGCCTGTCTGCCAACGTGTAAAATGTATGGACTCATCCGCAGGAATATCTGCAACAGAACTCCAGTCAGCCTATTGGAGAAGAGATGAGCGACTAACATCTGAAATTTCAACCACTCAGTGCTCTTGAATGCGAGTGGAATCGATTGATGAATTACGCATGAGGGAATTTCCCTCCCCCACAATTCTTTACTTCCACATACACACTCCGATGAATTTCAATAACATCGAGCATACATCCGCATTTGTTATACCAAAAGGAAAAAATTGTGGAGTTGGGATTAATTGTTTTCGAATAAACATCGTTCTGGTACGGTACATGAACACCAATGTGTGTTGGTCCACGATTCTGATGATTTAAAACCCCCTTTTTTTCTTCTTTTTTTATATATAATGTTTCTGCTTTTGTCACTTTTTTTTGGTGAGTGCTGGTTTCTGGACCAGTGCATAAACAGAATCGGTAACCACTTCAGTGAAACTAACCGCTTTTACGATTTCCTGTTGGTAGATTATCGGGTGTTGACCGTTGGAGTTAGATGTAGTGACCAGGGGCGCCGAGAGCCAGGGCCGGGCCCGGGGGGGAAAAGGGGAAAATATATGAACCTCGTTTTTACCTTAGAAAAATTGTGTTTTTACCAAAGAAAATTTGCATTTTCACCATAGAAAACTTGCGTTTTTGCCTTAGAAAAATTACGTTTTTCAGTTTTCATGACAATTTCGAAAAGTCATTTTCAACATTTCAAATTTTTTTCACACATATTCTGGAGGCCCAGGCCCCTAAAAATCCCGGGCCAGGGGTATTTTCCCCCCTTCCCCTCCTCTCTCGTCAGGCCTGGTAGTGACCATCTGATCTTGGTTAAACTTAACTATGACATCACGGACTGGGCTAGGATTACACAAAGGACTATTTAAGAAGGACGTCCCCAAAATTTCTTCAAAAGTTGACCCCCTGTCATTGTGCCCATCTTAGCCCCTCCCTCTCATGAAAAATCCTTGAAAAATAGGGTGTCCATAAAATTTGTTGGGACATACAAAAGCTCATTCGTTTTTGGATTTCATCCTAAGGGGCCCTTCAAAAAAAACGTCCTTAAGAGGGGGTAGGAGGGGGTCTGCTGGCATGTGGACACCATGTAGATAGGACAGGGGAGAGGGAGGGGATAAAGTCATTACGGACGTCCACTAATGAAGATATTTTTCAGTTTGGGGCCATTTAAAAAGAACGTCCACTGGCATGTGGACACAATGTGGACAAGGAGGAGGGGGAAGGGGCAAAGCCATTATGAACGTCTATTAATGATGGTATTTTTCAGGTTTTGGATTTTCTGTTTGAGTTTTATAAAAGGTCAGTGAAAATGGGGAAATGGACACCGGTAGAAATGTGTCCCCAGTCCCAAATGTACTAGAATTTTTAAAACCTTAGGAAAGTCGGAAATTATGCCTAAATTTGTGTTAATTAAACGCCAATTTCATGCTGAAATCCACCTTCGAGGTCAGGAAATTTTCGTTAATCAGAAAAATCTAGAAAAATATCGTGGAATTTTGGCTTGGAAATTCATAGAATGGGCCTTTGTATGTTCCAACATACCTTCAGGACCCCCTACTTTTCAAAAAAAAATTAAGGACGTCTATGAGGGGAGGGGGGGTCTGGGCTAAAATTGAACATCATGTGGACAGAGGGTAAGGTGGTAGTAAATTTTTAAAAAAAATTCGGGGACGTCCTTTTTGAATGGCGCCTTTCTAGTCCTTTGAAATCAAATCAATTAAACTCAGTACCCTACAGTCATCAAATAAATGTCAAATTTCAGGAGGGTCGTACTCAATAATTTCAGGAGAATGAGGGAGGTTTGGGTGGGGGTGAGAATTTTTTGGGGTGGCTCGATGGAAACAATTTTTATTTTTATTTAATCTTTTTTTGTTTGACTGTGAGTGACTTGTTAGATTGAATTTTTACTAAATCTGGACTTTTGCCACTTGACCAGAAGTCCAGAATTGGTGCTGGACTTTTATTCTCACTAAATATCATCCACTATGACCATCTGGCATCTCAAGATTATGTCCCACTAAACCAACTTATCTATTCCTAAGGTGAATGTATCGATTCTTATTTGAGGCTGTCGGTTATCAGAAGAAAATGAACAAAGGATAATTTTTATCACGTAATCTGATTTTTCTCAGACGTGAACTGAATTAATAAGTTAGTTAATTTTGAAAAATCCGTTCGCTCCCAAATGCGGTTTAAAGCGACACAATTATCGGGTTTTTTTTGGGAACTCTTTGACTGTTTTGACCCGTTTTAATAAAAAGGTTAAATCTGAATAAATTAAAGACAGACTCCAAATTCCTTCTCTGAAATTCAAATTGTTAGTGAAACAAAAAGTGAAAAACTTACTATAGATTTAAAAGTGAAATGTTGAAGCAAGATCCTGAAGCGACCAACTACAAAGTCTTTGGTGTACAGGAGTTATAGGAGTTTTCAACTTTTGACATCAGCTAAAAACATATTCTTGGATCTACCCTAACTGGGGTGTGGTTTATTTTGGGACGAAGGACTTTTTCGTGGGGTGCTGCTGCATATTGGCAAAGTTCAGGCTATTTATAAAAGAGCCAGAGTTGCAATAATTTATAACAAATAAACACGAGTCGTGCAGCTGAAGAACTACAAAATATGGGCTTTTAATACCCACCCCATGGCTAGTACCCTCCTGGAAATGTACTCTAGGTCTCTTAAAATTATATTTCTGCTACAGGCGAATATTTGACCAACGAAAGCATGTTTTCGTTAAAAGTTTGCTTACCAAGTTTGTCCCAATGTTTCGGCAAACGTCTAGGATTTTTTTGCTTAAGTTCCTCAGACGATACTCGCTTTACGTAAAATCGTCTGCTAGCGCACGATTTTCGGGTTTGCGCATGCGCACTAGGTTTTTCAAAAGCTTGTTTTCGATAAAAGTTTGCTTACTAAGTTTCTGTCCCAATGTTTCAGCAAACATTAAGGATTTTTGGCTTAAGTTCCTCGCACGATAAACTCGCTTTATGTGAAATCGGCTGCTAGCGCACGATTTTTGGATTCGCGCATGCGCACTAGGTTTTTCAAAAGCTTGTTTTCGATAAAAGTTTGCTTACTAAGTTTCTGTCTCAATGTTTCAGCATACATTAAGGATTTTTGGCCAAAGTTTCTCACACAATAAGTCGCACTGTACGTAAAATCGGCTGCTAGCGCACGATTTGCGGGTTTGTGCATGCGCACTAGGCTTTCGAAAGCATGTTTTCGATAATAGTTTGCTTACTAAGTTTCTGTCCCAATGTTTCAGCAAACTCCTAGGATTTGCTTAAGCCCATCGCACAATACTCGCTATACGTAAAATCGGCTGCTAGCGCACGATTTGCGGGTTCGCGCATGCGCACTAGATTTTCGAAAGTTTGTCTTCGATAAGTTTGCTCACCAAGTTTCTGTCCCAATGTTTCGGCAAACTCCTAGGATTTGCTTAAGCCCATCGCACGATAAACTCACTTAATGTAAAATCGGCTGCTAGCTCACTATTTTTGGATTCTGCCAAATTTCTTTGGCATGCTAAACATGTAGCGGACAAAAGTGAGCCTAGTACGTGTGATTTGTCCTGTGTTATGTGTGGACAGTGAGATTACGGTGTGTCTCGAGAATCGTACGCCATATTTGTGTGCCGCGAGTTAAAAAAAAATACCGGTTTATACAAATGGAGCATCTGATTTGAGTCGTTAGTCCAACATCTCCATTCTTTAGATTAAAAGTTAATACTCTATTATTATTAACATTTGATTAACTATGATCAGTGGGAATGGCAGGTTCAACCTTGGTTCAGATAAATACCGCAGATAATTAGCCGACACTGGGCTACACCATGCCAGACAAACCTTCAAAATTCACAAACTTTAGTGTACACCACTACCCCCATAGTGTCCATTTTAATCAGACCCCCTTAATTGTTATAATAGTAGGGTGTCCAGAAAATGTGTTGGAACATACAAAAGCCCATCTTATAATTTCCAAGCACCCGTCTCGATGTCAGTTCCACGATATTTGTCCAGATTTTTCAGATTAACGTAAATTTCCTGACCTCGAAGGTAAATTCCAGCATAAAATTGGTGTTTAGCACAAATTTAGGCATAATTCCCGACTTTACCGAGGTTTTAAAAATTCAAGTAAATTTGGGACTACGGGCACATTTCTTCCGGTGTCCATTTCCCGTTTTCACCGACTTTTAAAACACAATGAAACAGAAAATTTAAAAACTGAAAAATACCATCATTAGTGGACGACCATAATGACTTTTTCCATTCCCCTCCTTTTTGAATTGCCCCTATGAGAAGTTTCCGGAGTTAAAGGGCGTCGCCATATTGGAAATGCTTGGAGGCTCGTTAAATTGCCAAATGAGGTGGAAAATGAATGGTAGATATTTATAATCATTTATAAGACGAAATAACTAAAATTAATTCAAGGTATCCACAATTTAAGGCTTCATATTTATAGAAATAAGTTTCGACTAAGTCACTGATTGGTGGATTAGTGGTAATTCAATTCGCCTGGAAGTCTGGATTCCAGGGTTCGAAACCCGAGTAGACCATGATGAGTTTTCAACTGAGACATGGCAATAAACAGCACTATAAACAAATTCAAAACAGAGTCAGTTGTCAGCTGACAGCGATTTCGACGACTGTCCAGTAGGCTTAAAATGACAGACTCGTTATAGTGAATTAATCGTTACATTTAGCAGATAAAACGTGTTTCACGAATGTTTTTTATACTCTAATCATGATAGATACTAAAATTAATCACAAACCTTAAAGAAAAACCTAAAAAATTCGTTTTTCCTACCTGTATTGGCAGACATCTTCAAAATATAGTAGTCACCCTTGTTAAAAGTGCGACAGTCCTGTTTTACTACGCATGTGCGGGAATTTAGAACTGCTAAACCACGCCTTTCCGGCGTGCATTTTGAGGGCGCCCTTTTCAAATGCTTACAAGACTAAAAAAGATGCTTAAAATGTTTTAAGATTTCAATAGATCCAACCTTGTAATAAATACATCAAATTTACTTCAAAAAAAGAGACAAAAATGTGCATTTTGTCTTTTATTTTATATAAATTTATACATTTAAAATCGATAAAATGTTATTCAAATTTGAGAAATGTTAGTTTAATTTATCACGATTTAAAAATGGTGTCAAGTTTAAGATTGAAATTATTTTAATAATATACCAAATTTTGATAGGAAATTGGGGGAAAATGGATTTATTTAAAACTTATGTCCTAAAATTATTTGTAAAATAAATTAAGGAATAATGAAAGTAACACAAATGCAAGTTTTAGTCATGTTTTTCCATATTTTTTTATTGCGGCCATTAAATCTGCTGAAACGTGTACAACACAAATTATTTTTTTTTTCATTGATTCAATACTTCAGAGATAAATCTTTCCCATATAAAAATAGAGATAAATTGTGATTTTTTTTTTTTTTTGCAAATCGTCATATTTTATTGTCCCAGTAAGAAATTTAGGTCAACACGTTTTTAAAATTGTCTTTATTTGTGCCTTGCTCTAACATAATCATTGTAGGCTTTAAAATAAAACAATTAAAAGTAACGAAAATAACCTCCATTATTAGATCAATGCAGCATCGGTACATTTGTCTTTTAACAAAACTTTTAGTGTTAAATTAACAATGGCAATGGGAATCGCACATTAAAACAGACTCGTAAAACTAACCGTCGATAACTAGTTTTCGAGGCAGGGGATTAATGGGTTGATTTTGTCGAAAAACAAAACTTTCCCAAAATAAATCATTCGATAATATCTTCAGTAATTTCATGAACGCTTGTTTTTCTTGCTTTTACAAAAGTGATTTTTGCCCCTTCGAGAAAAATGATAAACGTGCCACACAAAATTTAAAAAGTATTACAACGATAAAAAGAATAAAAAAACCACGGTGCTTATTTTCCGGCGGCTTGAAAGTTGATGGCTAAACGCGATGCTTTCTTCTTTTGCCGGCCTCGCTGGTTCGGAGCGGTCGCGGCTTTGCTGTTGGTTTGTTCGTTGGAAGAACGTGTCGATGCCGTAGGGTACGAACCACCGGGTTGAACCGAGGCTTCGTCTTTGTTCGTACCGGAGTTTGCCGAATCGGCGCCTCCGTGTTCTTTGCTCGAACCTTTCTTCGGAGTCATTTTCTGCTTCGTCACCTTTGGAGTAAAACATTGAGAAAATTCAAAACTCGGCGAGCATAATCTCCGCCACCGATTAATTAGAGGGGTTAGATCTCGTACCTGCAAGGGTTCGAAACTGCTCGCCGTTTTCTGGGTGTTTTGTGGTCTTTGCGAGCTCCTTTGACCAGATCTGTCCTGGTGACTTTCCTGGGGATGCGGTTGGTGGTGAAAGTACTCCATCTGCCGCACTTGCGCTTGGAATCTAGAGTCGAGGCTGAACGGGTTAGCGTAATACGGCCCCGCGGGAACTGCGTACGGCCTGGGGTACATCTGAGCGGGAGGATAAAATTGGTTTCCTGGTGGAAAGGCACCGTACGGTATAGTGTGAGCGAGCGCTTGATGAGGCATCCTGGAAGGCATCAATCCAGCTGTAAAAATTACGAGAAGGAATAGAACGTTTGAATAACCCCGCAGATAACTTTCCGAGTCTGGACCTCGACGTGTCCCAATTTAGAGAGAGAAGCATTTCTGTCACCCTCGCGAAATGTTGATAACTGCCCTTAAAAAATCTGGCTGCCCGACGCCGGACCATCTCAATATCCTGAATACGAACCATCCCACGAGGGTTCCAAACAGGAGCGCAATATTCCAACGTTGGGCGAACCAGAGTTGCGTAGTCAGTTTCCACTACATTTTCCGCACATTCTCGAAATATGGATCGGTTTGCCGCACCAACATTTTTTTGTGAAATTTGAGATTCCGAGAGCGGTTTTTAGTGATATGGACTCTCAGATCAACGACGGCAAGTTCACGTACGCCCTTTTGAACGGTCCATTTTCAGCGGTACAGCTACGAAAGTCTTACCAGAAATATGTTGCGGCATTCCTCCTGCCAATCTTACTGGCGCACCGGTCATATGAGCCACTGATGGTGGTCCAATGAGTGCCGCGAGTGGTCCTCTGTGTGGTGTGGTAGCAGTATATTGCGATTTTATCTGAAACGTGTTAACAAGCCAATTTTATCAATTTGTGGGTGTGGATGAAATGAAAATAAGTACCGCATTTTACGGACTATAAGATGCACTGTTTTTCTTCAAAAAAGTGCCTCCAAAATTCAGGTACGGCTTATACTACCCGTTTTTTTTAAAAATTGCTTAAAATTAAGAAGCGTCTTATAGTTTGTAAAATACGGTATAATCGAGAAAAATAAATACCAAAGCATCGTGGGCAGCGGCTTCCGCAGCTTTTTCTTTGTTCGCGCACGGCAGTCCATAAAAAGTGGTGCCGTCTGGAAGCTTGACAGACGCACGAACAAAATGCTGTAAATTTGAAAATAATACAAAATATTGAAAACGGTGTCGTGAGCCCATTGCGTTTTTATCGTATCGAAACACTCGATATCTTACCGATGGACCATGCTGAACCGGTATGTACTCGTAGCACGGAATTCCTCCGCTTCTCTTTTGTACGATATTCATCAGGATGGTAACGGAACTGCTGGAAGCGTTATAAAAACAAACGAGAGTTCAGTGCGGAGAAGTCGTGAAAATAAACTTAACTATCGCTAACTATACTTCACGGACCTTTCGACGTCAGTTGGAATCGGTTTCGCAACAATGTCTGGAGCGGTGGAGGAGTGTGCTCTCGGTGATAGATTTGGTTTCTGCGAAGCTAATTCTTTAGCTTTTATCTCGCTTTCTCTCGCTTCTGAACACGATAGAAAAAGCCGAGCGAATATTAATTTCATCGGTCTTGCCGATAAATTCATCAACACCGCAAAATACAAATTACCTTTGAATAGCTGTTCCACCGTGAGCTTGCTTCCGAATTCCGGCGCTTTTGTCGCGGTTTGAAACATCGTATTTGCGCTTCTTTCGTCGGGGTCTTGTATTTGCAGATTTTGTATTAAGATCGCAGGATCGTTTTTAGCCTAAAGATAAAATATTTATCGATTAGTTTTTTGTTTTGCGTAAAATACCGTTAAGTGTGATTTTGGAAGGCTTACCACTGTGGTTCCGGACACCTTAGTTTGTCTCGTAAGAGCTTGAAGCATGTTATTGAATTCTCCACTCGGATTGGGATTGGACGCGGCACTTCTGACCCCAAAGGCGGGCATCGGTGGAGGACCTTGCCGCTGATGATCGGGTAAATCGTTTGCGTTAGTCGGGTTTTGCTGAGACTTTGCGTTTCTCTGAGGAGGCGTGTTCTGTTTTGGGAAAATAAAAGCGCATTTGAAAGATCTTAAATTTAAGTTTTTTGAACGGGTGTATATTATCAAAATATAACAAGTCTTGATGTACGAATTGTATAGATTTTAGTAAAGTCTCATTTTCCACTTTGTAATTATTCGGGGTATCGTCAAACAAAGCGAGCCATGAATTCGTAGTTTTGTACGAGGGGCGGTCAAAATGTGTTGTATATTCGTTTAATATTCGAAAACCAGGTGTGGTACAAAAAAACTGAAATAGCCAATTTAATGAGCGGGAAATTTGCAATTTTTGAATGTAGGACCCGAGTTTGTTGACACATTTATCCTAACGTTTGATGAGATTGTTTAAACCCCTCTCGTAAAATGCGTTACGTCGGCTATGCGGATATTCCCGAGCCGCGAGTTTCGCATCATCGTCCGTTTGGAATTCTTGACCACTCGAGTGTTCCTTGAGTGGACCGAAGAGATGGAAGTCGCTCGGTAAAAGGCCCCGGGTCTGTATGGCGGATGTTTCCATGTTTCCCACCCAAACATGTTGATCTCGTGGTCTGTGGCAATGGACAAAATGGAGACTTCTCTTTTTGTCATTTACAGTTTCGCGTCCTTTCTTAAAGTTTAAACACCGCCTCTGTACCGTATTTCGTGAAACACATTTGTTCCGTTAAACTCCTGACATTTCACTAGAAATTTCACTCTGTTTCATGCCTTTCAACACTGAAAAACGAATAACACTGCGTTGTTCCTCTCGCGTGAGCACTTTCGAGCGAGGCGCCATTTTACTTTTGATAGTTTGTTCGAAATTCTGCATGAATTGTGGCGCCATGGAGTGACCCAAAACCAGAATTTCCTGCTCTTTAAAATGGCTATTTCAGTTTTTTTGTACGACATCTGGTTTTCTAATAATAAACGAATATGCAAGACTTTTTGACTGCCCATCGTTCATTTAAAATTAATTGAACGAGCACCTTTGGTAGCGACTTTGCCGCATGCAAGAGCGATGAATTGCTTTTTGTAAACTCCAGGCCCTGAGGAGGAAGTGCGGTTGAGCCACCCGACTGAAGTTGCTTCCACAGATCTTGAAATTCGCTGTCTCGCGGTTGTTCGTGCCCCTGTAAACAAGAACAAAAGGTATTAACTCGAAGGACGCAACGTTATAAAATGCACACATTGGTCGAGTTTTTTTTTTTTTTTTTTGTACAGTAATACATTTATCTAAAAATGTAAGGTAGAGGGAAAAAAAAGCCACGAGAATTAAAATTTTATCCATGAAGAAAAATTTAAGAAAAATTTGCCGGGTTTCCGCTAATAACATTTTACGAATTTCTATTAATACGAGCCGATTAATCCGACAAAGTGCAAAAAAGCATTTTGACAATTTGAACAAATATTAATAGATATTTTTTTTTTTTAAAAAAAAAGGTCGTGATGGCCAATGTGAAAACAAGAAGTCACTCGTCAGCCAAAGCATTACCTGAACCTGCCACTGGCTGGCAATTGACTGTCGTGGAGTCCACTGATGGGGTGAAGTTTGTAATTTTGGTGTAACAAATTGGGGACGGTTGGTTAACAGATGTGGCTGAGCAACAGATGCAAAAATGCTGTTTAGTCACGGACTCGGGCAGGTAGGAAACACAATTAAAAGGGGGTTGGGGGAAACGTAGGACGGCAACTCACCTGTCGTAATACAAATGGCGAGTTTGGTGAATGGTTGAGCGTGTTCGGGTAGACTGCTTGCGGGGAGCCCTGAACATTCTGTTTGGATGTTTGGTGGAAGGCATCGGGGTTTCCGGAGTAAGCAATTTGTTTGCTCCCAATTCTGCCCTTCCCGGGAGATTTCGGAAAGCCTGAATTTTCAAATGTTAAGCTTCCTGCAAGAACAAAAGCATTGTGTAGGAAATGTAAAATCATTCACTCTGAAGAAAAAAACACGCCCTACGTTAAGAAAACTAAGGCCCGTACCACAGTTGTTCAACAAACTGAAGCTCAAGCCTCATCTCTTCTAAGCGGCCTCTCAACCATAAGTTAAATCTTGAGATGACACCCTGCCGCAGTTTCCGAGTCTCGCATTTGGCTGTCTCAAGCTCGTTTTGGCAATTTTTCTGATCAGTCTCAAGCTCATGCGATTTGAACAACTGTGGTACGGGTTTAAGACTTGTTTTGCTGTACATAAAATGTAGACGCGGTAGTGTGGCGTGGTAAGGGTGGTCCCGTTAAGACCTCGATGGGTACTCACCATTCGACTTGGACGATTGCGGGTGGACGACTGCGGTTGGCTTCTTGTTTCGATGATCGGCTCTCGATCCGTGCGATAAATTAATGAGCGAGTAGGGCGGTAGGCGATAACCCCGGTTTGGCGAACACCTAATTCAAAAACGTACTCGTGTTAAGAATCCCGAATGCCTTTTTCCAAATTATAGTTTTGTAACAATTTTAACAAATGATTCAAAACGTTATTTCATTTCACATTCAATTTGTAAATTTAGAAAAATATCCCTCACGATGTCTCTTTTTACGAACGGGACAAAACCCCCTGTGCTACCAAAAAAAGTGCAAAGTTTTAGTGAATATGGCGTTAAGAAGAATCACAAACATATTAAATTAAATTAAGTTCGTAAATCAAGAATCCACTGTATTTGGAAAAACATCCCTCGCGAAAGTTATAAAATAGCGTCAAATAAAATAAAACTTCTAGCTTTAAACACGAATCGCTTACCTCAGCGTTAAGCCATCACGAATTTCTTTATCCAAAAGTATCTCGTATACGATATCGGCTTCTTTCTCGGCTAATATTGAAAGGATAAGCGATGAATTTAGGAAAATTCCTGTATGAAAAAGATTCCAAATAACATTCCGCAACCCTTTACCACTTTGAATGCCTATGATTGTTCCGCGAAGCCCCAGCGGAACCGAATATCCATCGCGGATGTTGACCACGCGATCGAAGAGCTGAAATTGTGCAGTGGCGTCCGGTGCCATGCATCCCTGAGAATTGCTCGGTTTGTACAAAAGGTGAGGCCGCACTTGCATCATAACCTGCTTGCTGCTTGCCGTAGCCTAAATAAAAAAAGAAACGAATTGCGATGGTCCCGAACTTTGGTTTTGAAAACGTAAATACCGTAACTTACGTAAAACTGGTCGATGGCCATTTCGATTTGTTTAATAACCGACTCTTCCACCGTTTCCGAACCACAGCGTTGGTGTTCCAGAGAATGAGTCGGTAGCGACTTTAAAAACGTCTGAACTTCTTGTATGGTCGAGCTGTCGATAAAAGAGAAAAATCATCGTAAGTTCATTCGATAGACGGGAATGCGCTAAATCTAAAATTCCGAACAACCGAGACAAAAGTTTGAACTTTTTAAAGTAACTTTCGAAACATGGCTGTGTTACCTAGAATTTTCCAACATCTCGTCGGTGTAGATATTATCCTGTTTTACGTGTCTGCTTAAATAGTCGAACATCTCCGGAAACCTTTTAAAAAACATTAGATTAAGACTAGTGTTTTAGGTCCACGGAAATGTTCCGCCATAACGAGCCGTAACATTGAAAAAATTGTTACCTCATCAGGTACGTGTTCACCACGTCTACGGTTTGTGGCGAATACAACCATTTATCGCCTTCTTTTTTGGTGAAACCGGCAACCTTTGAAAACACGTAGAAACAGAATGTTACACGTAAACACGAGAGGCTGTTCGCTTTTTAAAAATAATCGTTGACAAAATATACACGACACCTCTTCGTTCTTTTTGTTGAACTTTAAATTGAGTCCGATGTTCGCTCGCTGAGTGCTCGTGTTCCTGTTTCCGATTTTTACGTAAAACGTGGTCGTGATGCGCGAAAACAAATATCCGCTTATTCCGACTCTTTGAGAGGCTTTATATCCTTCCATGTAGTCGCTAGGTCCATTCTTAAGACAAGAAGTTACCCATTAGTACTTTTTTGCTAATGTTGGATTTTTAAGGAAAACTTCGAAACTTACTCCAAAGTTTCGAATAATTGAATCCATGGGATCCGGCCACACTTCAAAACTGACTTGAACGAAACCCTTTTTCTTCGAGTCTACTTTCATGGCCTGTAAATGGGAGTTGATATCAAATTAGAGCACTTTCCTGACCATTGCCGAAAATAAATTAAAACGAAATGTCCACTCGCTTTGCCGAGGCAGCCGTAATTAGGCGTCCCGAGCATAAAGCAAACCGAATCCACCGGGAAAAGGTCGTCCAAAGTTTGATACTGCGCGAATGACGAGTCATGTACTTGAATATCCTGGAAAAATAAAAAAAACGTTAACTTTACGACACCGACTTAATTTCTTTTTTTTATTTCAGGATTCCCGATCGCTACCTTGACGATAGTTTGCAACGCGAAGGGCGTACTTCTTAATGCCCACTGCTTCTCTAGGGTTACTTTCCCCCCGAAAGCACACGTATACCTGCGAGTGAAAACGTCGTAAAAATGGTAAGCAGATAACAATATTGCCTCGGATGCGTGGATTTTATATGAAAAAACTCACTTTCTTCCGATCAGAGGTCTGGCATGAACCAGGATCTTAGTTTCCCCGATTTCGACACCCCACCGCTTGAAGTATCTTTAAATTAAAACACGGCAACACGTTAAGGAGGTATTTTGGGCATTAGACGACTTAATCAGCCGTTTTTGTAAAATTCTTACGTCTCCTCGATGGCGCTGCTCTCCATATGCCAAATCAGGTCATCGTCCTTACCCATATCCTCTTGGGTGATTTCATTTTTGTGATTCATGGTGCATCTGCGGAAATTAAGCTCAGATTATTTAAATCCTGGAATCATCGCTACGGAAATTTTGGCAATTATGACTTGCCTGCATTTAGTGTTTGATACGGAATCTATTTTGGCCTCCGCCAAATGAGGCCAGCCCGAGTAAACGATCTGTCCCAAAAATTCTTCCGCTGCTTTCCTGAGACCCTTAATGTTAAAAAAAGAACACGGTTAGCTTTCGATCGTTAAAAATGGCCCTTGTTTTATCGCCAAACGAATCCGTGCCTCTCGCAACTCACCAAGTCGTAACGGCTTTCTATCGTTAAGAGCATGTTGTCGCCACGACTGTTCATTTGAAACACCTTCACCTCCGCTTTCTTAAGTCGTGCCTAGAATACGGAAAAAACGGCTGATAAGCGCTCGACAAACGGAAGACAATTAGTTGTCGAACAGGACATGATGGACTTGCGCCAGACCGTGTGAGGAATGTGTTTGAGCGTCGGAAAACCCGGGAAATATACGTCCAGACGAACGCCAGGACAGAGGCCTTTACACAGTTGATCGGGACTCACTCGAAATCCGTCGATCGGAATTTCCGTGCACCTGAAATGCGAAACAAATTTTAAAAATTAATTCCGATCGTTCGAACAGAACGCTAAAAAAAAAACATACTTGGCATGGTTCACGTTAATGTCTGGATATTTTCCGGGAAGAGAAGACGGATATTTTCCCAACGAAGTTTCGGAGTACGTGTATAATAAGCAAGGTCCGTGACTGTTGCGAATCTTCTCTCCGTTCGTCAAATTACCAGTTTCAAGGGCCATGGCTTCCAAAAGACGCGTCTAAAGAGATTTCGAGCGTATCATTTTAAGATTTGTTAACGGGTTTTCTCGAATAATAGCCCACACTTACTTCGTCGATGAAGGGGATGAGGACAACAGCTTCCCAGTCTTGCTGCTTGCCGTTGAGATCGGTTTGAAAGTTTGCCGGATAATAATCAATCACCGGTGAATTGGTGTTGCACATCAGATTCTACGCGAGAGAATCGAAAAAGGACTTAATATCTGTTCTGTTGCGATTATCATAAAAAAAATTACAGCATTAACAGGGTTCCCCCACAAATAAAATATTCAACTTCCCTGACTTTTCCAGGTTTTAAAAAAATTTTCCCTGACCAGCTCAAACTG
>JAQGBW010002575.1:0-19302 GCA_034698625.1 Julus scanicus
AAAAACGCATTAAGCGGGATAGGGTAACGTAAAATCCGGGATATTTTTACATTATCGGTATAGGAAATTTCCACGGATCAGCATAAAATGACGTAGGAAGCGGGATAACGTACGAAACGGACAACGTAAAATCGGGGTTCCACTGTATATAATTCCAGAAGTACAGCATGTGAAATATTAGAGATAGTGCCAAACAAGGCCATATGTTATCACATTTTAAGAGGGATAGGGCTCAGAAATTTGAAATGGACTATGTGAACATATGTATATTTTAGATTGCCAGTACAGGGCCCGACAGAACCGATAACTGGCCCTTGTAAAATAAAATAGCACTGTAAATGCAGAAAAATTGTATTTGAAACTAAGAAAAAAATTTTAGTTTCTGAATTTTTGATGAAGATCAGTAAGTGTTAAACACTTACTGATTCAAATACAATGACTTAACGAAAACTTGACAGTGTGAAGGAGCCTTAATCTGAGCGATAGAGAGGGCAGTCCGGGTTAGAAGGTGGACCAAGCTGGTCACCTGTTTTGTTTTCGTGCACATGAGCTCTGGTTCGTTTGAGTTGTTTTTCGGGGCTGCGAGTTTCAGTCTGCGTGACTTTTTGTTTAATTGTTCTTTTACTTTGGTTATGAATTCAAATTAAACTTAATTATATATCTATACTGCGTGCCCGGCTTCGGTTGTTGGAGTGATTCGGTTCCTTGGACGTAACATTATAAAATGGGACCTTAAGTGGCATCTTATTCCATAATGTACCCTTTCATTTCTGACCAAAAGAGTGATGTTCGCCATCCTCTTCAATAATTGAGTTTCAAACTAAAGTTGGTCTGCCATCGCTCAATACGTTTTGGTTGTTGCGGTGCATTTTTTTGAGAATGCTGACTGTAGGAAAGAACTGCTTCTGGCTCATTAGATTGAGGGATTTTTTTGTTATCTGGTTGCCCTTTCCCCAAAGGGCTTTTTTTGCAAACCCCCTTTGGCTTCTTCTTATATATTTGACTGGAGGTTTCCTTACCGATAGCTTTCTTCCACGTGATGCTGGGTGTCGGTGAGCCTTCGGCTTGACAGTCCAAATGGTGAGCTCGATGCAGAATGACTGATGAGTTTCTTGGTTCCACCAGCCACCGTGGAGGCACTCAGATCAAACAAAGAAAATAGGATTTTTTGCTTAGATTGGCAAAGTTCTAGTTCGATGCTATTGTTTCAACCCCCTCGGTTTTTTTAACAATTTCATCGTAAAAAACAAACACGTGATACGAACTTAAATGACTGAGAGGCATGAGAAGAACTTGACATGAAATCTTTAAATTTGTTTATTTATCAAATTTGTGTAAAACAGGAAGTCATGTGTGCTTCATCCACTGATGTTGTTAGATTTTAACTACGACCATTTGTTGACAAATCCAAATAATAACTTGGCTCGTAACATTTAAGACAAATTGTCAAATTAGGAAAAGGAAGAGAATGGTCTGTTTGTGTTAAATCAACTCTTTTCGTCTTCATTGGAAATTATTTAAACTTTTTTTTACAAACTTATTATTATTTGGACTTGCGTCAACAAATGGGGGTAGTTAAAATCTAACATCAGTGGATGGAACACATGACTTGTAAAATAAAATAGCACTGGAAATGCAGAATTATTGTATTTTAAACTAAGAAAAATTTGTTAGTTTCTGAATTTTTTTTGAAGATCATATAAGTGTTAAAAGGAAGAATTTGCGACATTTAAGCAAAAAAATTAACCCTATTATCAAACTATTCATAACTATAATATATAATAAATAAAAGTGAAGTGGTGAGGAATTCTGGTTTACCCTGTTTAAATAATTTAAAATTAAGGGCAAGTACTACAGTGATTATTATTTGCCTATAATTTTATCATACTGCTAAATTATGCATTAATATAAAATTATAGTACATAGTGTTTATACCCTTCTTTCTGTTATGCTATACTTTTATTTAAGAATCCCACACTTTTTAAAGTTTTCAATATTGTAACAATTGTATATAAAATTCTTGTTTTATTATGTTATAAGCATCAAGCTAAGGCCTAAAAAGACTGAAAATATTGACTATTAAAGTTGAGCGATTATTAATTTTGAAATCTCACTGTCCATTCTTCATAATATTAACAACATGAAAAGATGATTTTTTTGGATTAAAAATCTCATAACCTGACATTCAACCAATGTCGCTGAGTCATTAGTTTGTCATTAATTATCCCTTTAATAGCTTAACACCTATAAACAACATGACATTCTATAAATGTTGATGAAATTGTATGATATATATAAAGTGGATGATTTCTTGACAACAGCCCTCAAGACATGCAATTTTACTGCATTATCATTTAAATATTAATTAAATACAGGGTTTTGTAAGCAATTTTGCACCAACACCAATTTTTTAAAGTAAAATTTGGTTGAAAAATGTTTATACCAAAAATAGCTATTTGATGATATCACTACACCCTTGGTATTTAATCGATGTCGCTGAGTCATTAGATTTTCATTAATATCTTCCATAAATCTCAGAATATATAGTAAGACCTATGGACAATTTGACATTCTGAATATGTCTTAAGGCGGATGAAATTGTTTTATTAATCAGTATGTTGGATATGTATGAACTGGTGACAATTAAATTTCATGAATGATTAATGGCTGTATGTTATAGTTCTGAGTTTAATACCTAGTGTACAAATGCTAAGAACATTAATTAAATTACTAAACTTATATTTAAAATGATGTCATTATGTTTATTAGAGAAAAAAAATGCAAGTTCTGTTCAAAATTGTTAGTTATGTTTATAACATGGTGTAACAACTGGTTGTTATTTCAAAAGAATGTTTAAAATAAGTGTATTTTCATTTTTCGTATTACTTTACAAGTTTTCATGTTTTAATTGTAAAAACCGTATATTTTTAATATTTCTAAAAATGGTATATTTAAACTTTTTTCTTTATAAAACTAATTTTCACACTAATCGCTTAAAATTTCAATTCTAATACAAGTTCAAATATTGCATCAAAAATCACATTTGTAAGATTAAAAATCCTTGCTTATAGCTGTTTGATTTTATATTAGTTATAATTAAAAAATAATATAGAATTATTATAAATTATAAACCAAAATTATATGTAATTTTAGAATGACTTTTCACTTGATTCGTAGATTTTATTTTATAAACTTTACTTTATTATAAAAATTGTGTAAAAAAAAAGAATCTACTTTATTATTACATTTGTATAAAAAAGCAAGATCCTAATTAATTATCAAAATTCTTGTATAAAAAAAAGCAGAAATTTACTTTATTATAAAAATTGTTTTATAAAAACGATAATTTACTTTATTAAAAAATAGTAAAAAAAACAAAACCGAGAATCTGTTTATTATACAAATTCTATAAAAGAAAAGGAATTTATTTTATTATAAGAATAGTATTGAGAAACGAAGAATCTACTTTTTTTTTATAAAAAATGTGTAAAAAAACAAGAATCTACTTTATTGTAAAATTTTTATAAAATGACTACCTTATTATAAAAAATAGTATAACAAAAAACAGGATTCTACACCATTTAAAAAAAAATGCGAAACCGTTCTAACACAAACATGTGAGTCTATTTCACATAAGGTTAAAATGTTAAATGAAATATAATCATAAGTTTTGAGCTTTATAAGCATTAATCTTTTTCCTCCCCTATGAGGGATAAATGTCCCTGAAATAGTGATAGCAGCAGCAGCAGCTGAGTTTTGATGAGAATCAAGATTCCTTCCGGAGCCAGATTTCTAATGTTGGCGTTATGATTTTTTTTTATATTCGCGAGAGACAGTGAATATTTATGGAGGCCCTTTGTCATTTCCTCGTGTGACAAAGTGATATATAATCTAGTGTGGCACATCCTAATTTATTAATTTATGTTCTAGCGCTTTTTATTAAAGGATGTCGTATTTTTCCGTCACCAGTCTCATGTGGCGCTATTTGTCCTCTTCTATGTCTACTAATGGATTAGTGATGTCGACGGCCATTTATAAATACAGTGGTTTTCAAATTATTAGCACCCGGATGAATAACATGTATGTAACATTGTTACTTACATGATATATCCATATTAGCCAACATGGTTTCATTTCTAAGATACTTGTATGTCTAGAAACTTTTGCTCTTATGTAAAGTTATTAGGGATACTCAAACAGACACCAGTATTTTTTACATGTCTGCAGTTTATCTGTTAATTGGGGCTGACCCCATTTTTTAAATGACGCCTTCTAATTGGCTGGACCTACTTTTTAAGTGAGTGTCTGTCGCCCAGAAGGGGGAAACGCTACTTAAATATACGGCCTTGAGATACGACCAGTGTAGGGTTGGGTGCATGGGGTGATGATGGGTGCAAGTGGGTGATGATCGAGCATGGAATGACGAGAATGTGGAATAACTAGTGATATACAGTGACAACAGTAGCAATCAAGTTATAAAGTGAAACATTTGAGTAATGGAATGGTCAGACACACCTACTGCAATGGGACTAGTAGAAGTGCTGGATAAAAAAGGAGATTTTAAATGCAAGTTGATCATTTAACAAAAGACCAGTGGCGGCTCGCATATAGGCACTGTGA
The DNA here is from genome assembly GCA_034698625.1 of Julus scanicus. Classification (NCBI taxonomy): domain Eukaryota; kingdom Metazoa; phylum Arthropoda; class Diplopoda; order Julida; family Julidae; genus Julus; species Julus scanicus. The sequence goes on from JAQGBW010002575.1 coordinate 4,621, forward strand.
AACTGCAGCACCCTCACAAAGATACAAAAATATATAAATTAAATGAAAATGAAAGATACAAATGAAAAGATACCAAAAATCTTTCTATGGAACTGTGCGCTTCACCATTCTAGTGCTGCAGTGTTTTAACTGTTGCGCGCATCCACACATAGGAAGCTGCACGCAATGTTGCGAGGGAGAGAGAGCACTGTTGCTCCCGCAGTGGCGACCCTGCATTTTTCTGCTACTCAAACAAACTTTATTTGGGCAGTTTAACTGCCGAATTTGGCCCTATTTGATGTGCATGCGCTTTAGATTCAAGCAGCTCTGCCAAGGTCCACAAGTTGAGCGTCTTTTGCGACAAGCGCACAAATGCAGCTTGCACAGGCCTGCCAAGTTGGACTGCAGTTAAAACCTCCTTCCTTCTCCAACACTTCTGCACATTGCTGTAGGTCCAGCCAATTAGAAGGCGTCATTTTAAAAATGGGGTCTACACATGTACCGGGTCTGCGATTATCTGATTAACTCAAGATATGTATGTGCCAACTTTTGGGGTCTGCTTGAGTATGCCTGTTGTATTTCCAATTTGGTTCATCAATTATCTGTGGTGTGTTCCTGGCCCATCCATATCCGGCCCACATATAGATTTCCACCCAGGATGTAATTATATAATGTAATGCCTGAGATATACGAGGGTTTGCATATGTCAATTTCTATGTGCATCCACATACAAGTCACACATTTGTTTTCCCACCCAGAGGTTTTATAATATGGAAAATGGCATATAAGCTGCCATATATGATTAATGTATTTTGGAAAACTGTAACATGTTGACATGTATAGCAAAACAAGTTTTCAGACACACACACATTGGATATTGATTGGACATATGAGCGAATGCCGTTGCATATTATAAATGCTTTAAAAATAAATTGAAGTTTATATATTGACATGCACAGCCATATATATTGGGATTACATGTCTGCTTCCAAATTTACATTGTTTGTAGCTGGTGGTATGTAGCTTGCGCGGATAGTAAATGTACTGGTGTGTCAGTCATTTTGAAAAGCATGCGCTGATGAGTCGCCAAGATCCCGCCAAGTGCATCGTCTAATGCCTAGTACACACTATCAAACACGAAACAGAACCAGGGTACATTTCGCTAATATGTTTGCGATATGCAGATTCTCACCCGATTTCTACAAACAAGTTTCAGCAAACTTTTGGCCAGAAAAAATGAACATGTTTTCATGAAACATTTCAGTGATTGCTTAAGAGGTGGTGAAGATAAAAGAAAAAAAATTGTTTGCTGGTATAGGCGCTCCTACCGAGGGTTTTATGCAACACGTGCCCAATCGCAGACTATGCTTATACTAGGGTGAACTCAATAGCTGACCACGAGGTGAATAGTTTCTGTGTTCAACATAGTATAAGTGTCGTGGGGGTCGAGTGGGTTACGTGCTTGCCTCTCGATCCTAAGATGCTGGATTCGCTCCCAGGTCGAAGTCGGTGGGAATTTTACGGATGGGAGAAATTCCCAAAATGGCGGCTCTTTCGGATGAGAGTTTAAACCGAGGTCTGGTGTTGATTGTAGCACCTTTAAGACCCCTCGAGAGGGGGTGGAACTCCCCCCTCGTAGGCAAAATTCCCAGGTAGGTGATGAAGGCTTATCCCCTGGCATTGGTGTTTTGCCCTCGTGTTGCAGAAATAGGCCAATGTTTAAAATCAAACAAACAACATAAGTGTCGTCTGCAAGAAGCGCGTGGAGTATAAAGGCATTGGTAGGAGCTTCTAGACCAGCAAACAGTTCCTCCATTTGCAAATGCTTTTTTGATGTGGACAATTACATTTTTTTACAAATGTTTATTCCCACGCAGCTTATGGATACAGTGCATGTAAGGCTGTTGTTTGCACTACATGTATAGGTCTTATTATAAAAGGAGCATTGGGAGAAAACAGTGGTACAGGAAATGGGAGGTGGGAGGGTGAGGTAGTTAAGATGGAATGAGAAAGGATGGAAAGAGGGGTGAACAGGAACACTATGGTGGAGTACAGTTGAGGCTGACAAGGTTACCCATGGCTTGTTTAAGGAAGTCCCAATAGGCTTTGGAAGGACAAACTTGTTTATGGAAATATGTTCAAGAAACCATGTTTCGACAAAACTTTTTCCTGTTTGTAATAGCGTGCACTAAGCCTAACAATTCCTGCAACAACTCTTGTGGAAAGGTTAAAAATTATGACCGATAAGATGAGGCGGTAACATGTACGGGCCCCGGCTTGTCAAATGCTTATTGTTGTGACAATGATGCATGTAGGTTTACAGTAAAACTTGTCTAAATGCATAGGCTTGGGACTGGGGAAAAATGCTTTTGGGCCGATTCATTTATATACATGAGTCCCGAGTCAGGACTTTTTTTTAGAGAATTATTCATTTTCACAGGATGCATTTAGACAGGTTTTACTGTACCTAACTTTTAATATTAAGGAGACATTTGCACCCACATGTTAATTAAGTATTTTTACTCTACATACCAATGGCTACAAACCCTGTAAATTTGGCACCGGACTACCGGCACATTCTGTATATATTCCATTACAATTTTTTCCGCCAGTCTAGTCATAGTCTGGACAAAACAGGAAAAAAATGCTAACAATTTGATGACCTCTGTACTCTAGCCTTAATTCATTTTTCTGGTGAGCCCCAGTGAGGATGATGGATGATGGATGAGAGGGGTTATCTACAAATCAGGGCTCTAGCTATATATACAGTCATCGTGTCTTATATACCTACCATTAACAAAAAGTGCGGCAGTATGCTGTACCGAATCTGCCCCATTTTTGGCCACACAAGTGTAATTTCCATTGTGCCAGGGCGTGATGCTATTAATTATTAGACTTCTGGTAAGTTCGTCCAATGTCCTCGTGGTTATGCCCATGTCTGGAGGGATGGGTCTGTCATCCTTCAGCCATGTAATGTAAATGGGCAGGTCGCCCTCCGTTATCAGGCACTGAATACCAGCTCTGAGACCCACTCTCGAGTTGGTTGGAAAGAAAAAAGGATTGATGACAGGAGCATCTAAAACGGAAAACGAAAAGCTTTATTTATGTGACACCAACCCACCTCAACAACCCAGCCTTTGCCTTTTTTTTTCCATGGCTATAATCACTACAATCCAATTATCTGAGACTAGGCTTTTTTGTCCACGCTCTGATAGCACGAAAAACTGCCAAAAGAATGCCACAGTCATCGTCAAAAACACTCGCTATATTATGCTATATATTTTTTCACCCTTTATAACACTAACGCATTGACGTGTCCGAACACGTCATTTATTTTTCTTACATAGTCTTTGCTTTCTAATCTTGTATAGAAACTGACCAGAACAAGAAAACAGCAACTTTTTTGTTTTTTTTTCAGCATGAGTTTGTATACCTTTGTATTTTCATATACCGTATTTTACGGACTATCCCTGGTGAAAAAAACAATAGAAACCAATAGTTTTCTATTGGTTTTTGTTGTTATTTGGACACTTTATTAATTTTTAATTGTTTTCTATAGTTGCTGTATTGACTTCTATGTTTTAGCTGTATTGACTGAACAATAGAAAACAATAGCAAACCTTGTATAGAAACTGACCAGAACAAAAAAACATGCAACTTGTTTTTTTTTTGTTTTTTTTCAGCATGAGTTTGTATACCTTTGTATTTTTATATACAGTATTTTACGGACTATCCCTGGTAAAAAAAACCAATAGAAACCAATATAGTTTTCTATTGGTTTTTATTGTTATTTGCACACATTTATCAATTTTAATTGTTTTCTATGGTTGCTGTATTGACTTCTATGTTTTAGCTGTATTTACTGAACAATAGAAAACAATAGAAAACCATAGACAACTGTTGAAACCAATAAATCCAATAGAAATTTTTTATTGATACCAATAGAAAACAACGTTCGAAATAACACCAGGGATAAGACGAACCTTAATTTTTAAGCGATTTAAAAAAAAAAAAAACAAGTAGTATAAGACACGAGTATAAGACGTACCTGAATTTTGGAGGTAATTTTTTAAAGAAAAAAGTGCGTCTTACCGTCCGTAAAATACGGTACGCTTGTACCTCGTTAAACGGCCTCTCTTTATACGGCCTTTCGCTATAACGGCCTTTTTTAATTATGGCACTTTTTCGATTTACGGCCCACAATGTTGTGGTCACTCCCTGATAATTTGAGTGATTTGTGAAGATCAAAGCATTGAATAGCTTAAACTATCGCCATCTTGCTTTTTCTTTTTATCATCATTATATAACAGTGTTACCAGTCAGTTTCAATCTCGCAAAATTCCTTAGTTCCCCGCATCCTCCCCACCTTGATCTTCCACTTCCAAAGGGAGAATCAATGAAATCAGTCTAGACAGCTGTTTCGTTATACGGCCAAAAAAATGATGCAATTAAAGAAAGTGGCCAAAAAATGTAATAAGTTACCCCAATTTGCGCAAACAAGGTCCGATTTGGCTAACAATAAAACAACTTATTGGTTACACTTCGTTTAAGAAGGGAAAAAAATGAAAATTGCAATGCAGAAAGAATCGATTCGTTATACGGCTTTTAGCTACATGGCCAACTTTTCCGGAATGTATCTAGGTCGTAAAGCGAGGTATGGGTGTATTACCATGCAATAATGGGTTAAACTCGTATGTCAGTGTTTAATTTAATGGCTGAATAGGTTATCTGTTGATACCTGTGTTGATATCAATACTGCAAATTGCCAATACATGTATAAATAATGAATTCTGGAAAATCTGTTTTCAATGCAGGCATCAATTTCTAAGAAATTCTTCAATATTTTTAGTAAAGCTTTAGTTTAATGCTTATGCTTAATCTACTTATTTCATCAGGCTACATTTGCCAAAATTAACCTTAAAAGATAAAATGAAAATTGTATTTCTTGAAAGCAATAATGGTATCTTCAGAAAAGATTTGATTAGATTTTCACAAAAAAAATATAAATGAAACATTTGATGCAGTAGTAAACTCAAAAGCTTTAATGTTTCATGCTTTTGTGCTACGTGTTTAAAGTTTAATACTTATGAGTAATCTATTTATTTCATCAGGATGCAATAGCCAAAATTAATATTAAAAGTAAAAAAGAAAATAGAAGTTCTTGAAAGCAATAATGGTATCCTCAGAAAAGATTTCTGATTAGTTTTTTGAAAGAAAAAATCATTACATGAAACATTTGATGCAGGCATGCAAAGCCGGGTACACACCATAGAAAGTATGGAGCAAAAACAAAAACATGGAAACACGAAAACAATTGGTGGAACGGCCAAGTACATTCTTGGAACAAAGCAGTAAAGTGAACACATTTGTTTCCTTTGTTCTCGATCTCCTATTGGACAATCAGCAAAATGCTTTGAAAAGCATGTATAGTTGAAAGCAAAAAACCTTAGAAGTTTGGTGAAACATTGAGACGAAAACTTGGTAGGCCAACTTTTATCGAAAACATGTTTTAAAAAACCTTGCTTATGCTCCATGCTTTTGTTGGTGTTGACTAGGCTTTAAGAGGGATCACAACCATATCCTTTTCAAAGGGTCGGGTTTGCGAAGATACTCACAGTTGAATGAGGGTGGTTTAGGGTGGCTTGATAGATCAGCAAGGGGCTGCACTTGTTATTTTTAACTTTATAATGGTACATTTTTTAAAATTAATATAAAAGTTGGAAATATGTTCGTTAGTTTGCACTTGCTGCCAGCAGGTGGCAGCATGAGATAGGCAAGTTGTGAGGGCAAAAATTAAAATGATAATTTAGTAAATATTAATTTTAAAAAATCTGTTTTAAAGTGAAAGATGGCACGATCAGCACCTTACTGATTTATTAAGCTATTTTAAACAATTTTTGCAAATTTGACCCATTGAAAAGGGATAGGGTTGTAATCCCCCTTAAATGAAAAAAATTATCCACCCTATGATCAGATAAGGATACACGGATAAATATTGGATAATTCCATATATGGACATATCAGAAATTAGATATGTACAGGCGCCACTTTTCGCCCTAGGGTCCCAGACAATGCCGTCGAAGTCTCCCCTCATTGGCTTTGTAGAAGCATCATCATTTCAAAACTTGCTTTTTTATTTTTTGGAATTTACACCTCTGCTTTTGGAAGCATGCTCCTGAAACTTTTTTTCATGTTTCGTGTTTCATGTTTGCGTGTTTTCTACTGTTGCTCCGTGCTTTCGTTTGAGAACTCAGCTTTGTGGACTAGTCTTTGTAATTGAAATTGCTCGACTTAAAAAAAACTATTTACTGCATCAACATTTTATTTAAACATGTTATTTTCTGTTAAAATAACAAGTCCTAAGTGGAGTCTGAAATGAGAAACTTCTTCTCTACAATTGGCAGATTTCGTAAATATTTACGATTCTGTTCTTCCTTTTCTATGTTTTTTGAATAAACATATTTGAATTTGAACTTTTAATAGCATATAAAATAAAATCTATTTGTGACTATTTGCTTTAAAAACATGTATATACGACATTATTTACACATTTATTTTAATTTCTGTTTACATTTGCATGTATTCCCTCATCTTTCCCTCATATATTAATATCATTAATACTTGTACATTAGACCACCATGATAGCCATGCATAGGCCATATTTGGTCCTTGATGGCATTATATGGATGAAGGGCCAGATATCTAGCTTAAATAGGCTACCACATAAGATCCATATTGAAAATAAAATCTATGGGGCACATAAAACTGCAATGCATTATCAAGCTTTCACCATATATGGCATGTATCTTTTATAAAAGAACATACATGCACAGATATATAACACATAAGTCATTCTTGGACCATACAGGTACAAATATGGCTATTTAATAATTTGTATGACAATACGTGTCTAGACATATCCAAATACTGGTCTAGACATGTCCAAACGTCGGTCTAGACTTGTCCAAATGCCGGTCTAGACATGTCCAAACGCCGGTCTAGAGATGTTCAAACGCCGGTCTAGAGATGTTCAAACGCCGGTCTAGACATGTCCAAACACCAATCTAGACATGTCCAAACGCCGGTCTAGACATGTCCAAACGCCGGTCTAGAGATGTCCAAACGCTGGTCTAGACATGTCCAAACGCCGGTCTGGACATGTCCAAACGCTGGTCTAGACATGTCCAAATACTGGTCTAGGCATTTCCAAATGCTGGTCTAGACATGTCCAAACACTGGTCTAGACATGTCCAAATACTAGTCTAGACATGTCCAAATACTAGTCTAGACATTTCCTTATATCGGTCTAAACATTTTTTTATACTGGTCAAGGCATGTCCAAACACTAGTCTAGACATGTCCAAACACTGGTCTAGACATGTCCAAGTACTAGTCTTACCATATATATATAGAGAAGCCATACACGGATACACGGACCATACATACTACAGTAGAACCTGTATTAATGCATACACTTGGGACCGGTGACCATATGTATATATATACGAGTTCCATACATGGTTTTTCCACCTCGCACATAACAGAAAGATAAAATGCATCATTTATATTTCATAAGATGCACTATTGTTAATTCAACAATAGCCAGATTACATATTCTGCGTTTAAACACCGCAAAAAGTTGTGCAGGCCTAAAAAGTACTAAGTGAAAATGGGTGTGGACGTTATCGTGATCATAATTTATGATATGAAAAATCATGTGTTAACGTTTTTGCACGCAACACGTATTTATAATGAAAAAGTAATGCAGATATACACCTGTAAAATCAGCAGTTTTTCTATACATCAACTGAATTTTTCACCAAAACTTTGCAACTTCAGGATTCAAAAACATAAGTTATCCATATTTTAAACAACATAATGTATGTTTACTTTACAGTGAAACCTCGCTGAACGAGCACCTCGCAAAACAAGTAATTCGCTTAACGAGCAATTTAATTTTTTTTAGAAAATGACTCGCTTAACGAGCAAAGTTTCGCATAACGAGTGAGTGGATAAGGGAATCCCCAACAAATTTATTTAATGATAATGTGGTGTCGCATTTTTACCAAATTTTGAAGCATCGGCAAAAACAAATGTCTCTACACAGCTTTCTAGTAAAAAGGAAATGGGTATGAATGTATGTAGGTAGGAATATGTATTTTTTTTTAATAAATGTTACACATACGTTTTTTTGAATATTTTTTTTTTGAAAATTTCAATTTTTGAGTATTTTTTTCGGCATGGAACGCATTATCGTATTTGACATCAATTTATATGGTAAAAATTGTTTCGCTTAACGAGTGTTTCGCCTTATGAGTAAGACTCTGAAACGAATTACACTCGTTATGCGAGGTTCCACTGTAGTAGCTTTAATGCAACTATAAATAAGAAAAAATAAACTTACTTAAAACTGATAGATGAATTGGTCTTTGTGCTTGCTGTCCTTGTGGATTGATGACTACACAAGTGTAGTAGCCTGCGTCTGTTATCCTATTTACTTGTTGAATAATTAATGTCCCATTCTGAAAAACTTTATGACGATGATTTGTAGGAAGTGCATGGGTATCTAAATAACAGAAAAAACCCTAAGATTAATTCATGGATGCAAAGTAAAAACAGTGGACTCTTTATTTGTTCACAAAATTCATTAGCCACTCGCAACTCTTCGCTAAGGATTTTTAAAGTTATTATCATAAAAAAAAATACAATCTCGAAAGTCGCAGATCTGTGAATAATGAAATTCTGAGTTTCAAATACAGTAAAGGCGTCATGGAGGTTGGCGGAAGGGTACTGCGACATGAAGGTTGAGGGAAAAGTACTGCATCATGAAGGTCGGGGAAAGGGTATTTCGTCATGGTGGTTGGGGAAAGGGTACGGCATCATGGCGGTTGGAGGAAGGGTACTGCGTCATGGAGGTTGGGGGAAGGGTACTGCGTCATGGAGGTTGGGGGAAGGGTACTGCGTCATGGAGTTCGGGGGAAGGGTGCTGCGTCGTGGAGGTTGGGGGAAGGGTACTGCGTCGTGGAGGTTGAGGGAAGGCTACTGTGTCATGGAGGTTTAGGGAGGGGTACTGCGTCGTGGAGGTTGGGGGAAGGGTACTGAATCATGGAGGTTGGGGGAAAAGTACTGTGTCGTGGAGATTGGGGGAAGGGTACTGCATCGTGGAGGTTTGGCTAAGGGTACTGCGTCATTGAGGTAGGGGGAAGGAGTGGCACCACTGCTGATATACCCATTTTTGGCAAATCGCACGCGAAAATTCAAAATACGCTGTATGTGCCAAGGGACATAATATAGCATATAACAAACTGTATAATTTGATCATATGCATCTGTGTCTATACATTTTAATAATTCTAAACATTTTGAGAAACGCTTGAAGACCCATGATAATTGTATCTTGCATTTAAAGTAGTATATTTCTAAACGTCCCTAATGAGTAACTTGATATAAATTTCAACTTTTCACGTCTTCGCATTTATAAAACTGGGTGAAAGGGGCTACTTAAGGGTCCATGTTTCTCATTTTGGGTGATCCCTATATATGTACATGGACAGAGATCAACAATGGCTCTCTCCTGGAGAGATGTATATATAAACGGTTCTCGTGGGAAAATGCGATAGCAGGCATGGAAATTGGGCTGGACATTAATTTAGCCGATGAAACTGGCATTTTGTCGTCTGGCAATGATGTTACGAGCCATTCTTTGATGCTGCAAATGGCTCGTGTTTAGACGAATTTCATCCCATATAATCTCGCTCCTAATTTTCGAGCCCCGATTCCCCCATCTCCTCTAAACACGCAGACACATGAAGAAGACATGTAGAGACGCCATGCTTAATATTGCGTATAAAACCCACCTTTTTCCCAGTGGATTGATTGAATGGGATATCCAGCTGCTTTGCATCGTAAAACAGCATCCTTTCCAGCTATGGCAGAAACGTTGGGCATAACTCTCACGACGGGGGGACCTCGAAAAGTAAAACCAAAAACGAATAAAAACATATTGTTTTGTCCACAAAACAATAGGAAGGGAGGAAATAACCAATTTATCAATCGATTTGAGAAGCATAATAAAAGTTAAATAAAAAAAACATTGCCTTTTTTTAATGATGATTTAAGTGCGTGTATACTGACTGTTTGTAATTGCATAAATTTTGGCTGAGAATGCAATTTATTGATTTTTATCTGTCGCAACCCCTGCAGATTATTGTTGTGGGCATCTTAGTTATGCAAATTAAAGATAGAGGGAGGATGTTGTCATTGTTTATGACAATGTGTGGACAAATTATGAAGTGAGTCTTTTACGTCACTGATCTATAGTCAGTTTAGAGGACTGGGTCTACAAATATTTGTTATCTGGAGACAAATTAGGCCCACCCACAACAACAAGGCTATCACTTAAAATTTTTGCAAAATAAATGTATATTTTTAGTCTATTTATTTATTTAAATATATATTGTACATATAGTACTGCTAGTGTACAATATATACCACTAAATTTACCCTATGTGAATACAAGTTATTAAAATAGGATTTATAAATAATTTGGGTTACATTACAAATATATGTTACCGGGAGACAAATTACTCCCAGAACTACATTTCTATCGTTTAAATTTGTCCAAATTAAAGGTATATTTGTTATTAATTACAGTATGTCATAATTGGATTAATAAATTATTTAGTAAGAAATTTAGACTGACACTACATATATTTGTTACCAGGAAACAAAGTAGGCCCATCCAAAACTACAAAGTTATTAATTAAAAAATTTGCAAAATAAATGTATATTTTTAGTCAGTTTTATGCATGTATATATTGTGCATATTACTGGCAGTAAATATAATAGACAATAAGAGTAAATACAGATTATTATATTTATATTTATAAATACTTTTTATAAGAAATTTAAATAAGTTGTGGTGATTTTTAAAGGAAATGGGGCCCACTTCATCAAGGGCATATCTGACATTTTTAAAAAAGGACCATATTTTACTGACTATAGAAACACTTTATTCTTTAAAAAAATTGCTTGTAAAATTCAGGTGCGTCTTATAGTCCGTATAAAATACGGTATATTATATTTTAAGAATGCAAATCGCATTTCATATATTTTTTTACTCAAATTTGCTCATCAGGATTTTAAGATTTTAAGCGATTGCATCCTGTTCCATTCTGATGGTGATTTTATTACCAAAAACCTGTTTTTAGTAAGGACAAACAGGTTTTGGGTGATTGAAAGTTGAAAAAAATCACTGGTGTGGCCCAGCCGAATTTAGTTTCATTAACAAAATTGTTTCTAGTGCGCACCTAGGTTAAAGATTGATTGTAACACCAGGCACCCTGCATTTAATTTAGAGTATGGTCAATCCGATGTGTTTAAACTGGATTTTAAGATTTTAGAAAATTTTGGTTATTTTTAAAGCATCCTGTACTTGCTTTGGGTGTCAAATGTCTTCTCATCTAACAACACGTCTTAAAGAAGATTATGTAATCCATTTAAGTTTATAAAAAAATCTCTTTGCATTTTAGCAGATTACTTTCCCCTCCAATTTCCATTTTTTATACATATTCATTTTTTTTTCTTTTAACAAAATGCTAATTTAAATATACATGTAGATAAACTTTCCATTTTTTCTATTTTACCATTTATGTTAAAAATAGAAAGTTTAAAATTAAAAAATCATTATAAATGCAGTGTGAATGTGTGATAGAATCTTAAACCAGTGATTTTTAATTTAACCCAATAAAAAGTTAACTTAATTATGGACTACAGCTGGCTCCATTTCAACAAAAAAATGTTAATTTATAAGACAGCGTTAACCCGCTGAAGACATATTAAAGTTTTATAAAAAAAACAAATATATATCTAATGTAATTTTCTCTCTTCTTATTTTTTATACTTATTTTTTTCTTTAAACATGTTTTTTTTTTCAAAACGTACAAAATGAAAGTAAATTTTTTCTAAGAAACTTTCATTTTTCTTTTATTATCTCCTTGTGTGTTGGCAAAGTACAACTGGTTGTTTTTTAAGTCAATATTTTTTTTATTTTTTGTGTGATAAAGATGTTGTAAGTTTCTCTTACCCCGTACATTGATCTGAGCTGAATGTTTTATGGTTCCTACAACATTGCTCATAATGCATTGATATTCTCCTCCATCTTCTGTCATTGCTTTTGTGATATTGACGAAGCTGACAACATCATTTCTGACAGTGACAAAATCTGCTGACACGATTTCACTGCCATCCAAAGTCCATTTGGCCACCAAAGGAGGATTTCCAGATGCTGCACATTTCAGAGAGAGGACATCTCCTGAATTAATTGTTCTCTCAGAAAATGTGTGCAGAAATACAGGGGCTGCATCTGACAAATAAAGAAAAAAAAAACATTACTATTTCTTGAAATATAAGCTCACTCATATCATTTTTTTTTCAAATACAGTGAAGCCTCGGTTTACGAACTTAATCCGCTTCTTTACCCTGTACTTGAACCTAAAAGTTCCTGATCCGAATAATTTTTTCCCATTGCAATTAACATAAATCCAAATAATGCGTTCTTTGTCCTATAATTGTTTTAACATGTTATGGCTTTGTGTGGAATAATACAGAAAGGAAATAAATATAAGAGTAATATTAGAAGAAAGCAGTTTAATATTATAAATCCATGATTTCCAACATTCTAGGAAATAAAGACAACCACGTGGTGTCGTCATACTTCGTTGCTGCGAATCAAATTCATTCGCAGATTCTGTTTATGAAATTTACTTTAACAAACATTGTTTCCTTTAGAAAAATGTGTATTATTCTACTCTATTCTGTTGTTAATCATATGATTAAAATCCCAAATCGACGTCATCAATAGATCTGCAATTAGCGAGGATAAAACAAAAGACGAACTTTTGCAATATTTGCAATTGAGGCTATATCTTTGAAACTAATATCGATTTTAATTTAAATCCTTGAAAACTATGACACATTTTTGATGTTTATTGTATTTAGTAAAACTTATCCGTTACAAAGATGTTCTGCTGGAACTATGTATAGTAAACCAATTGCACAAACTCGGACCTTTGGTTAGTGGGTCCAGAGAAATGTGTTCGTGAACTGAAGCATCGTTCGTAAACGATTTGTTCATAAACAGAGACATTCGTAAACCTATTTTACACTGGTCAAAACATTTACATATTTGGATGGGTATGACTAATTTAGTATATTGTAAACATTGTTCAATATGGGCGTACTTCGGAAAAATATTGGAATAATTGATCGTACATGTCCAGATATGAAAAATCTGTAGTCTAGTCCTATATTGTATTCATGCATTGTTATTGTAAATGTTTATAAATAATAAATTTTCTTATTTATTATCAAATATTTTCTAACATCCAAGCTTTTATTTTTAAACTAAATTTGTAGGCGATACTTTAAGATACAATTTATATGCATGACTATTCGATTACGTTACTCAATTCGTTTTTCTATTTATATAAAATTTTCTATTTCCTTTCTCAACCACTTTTTTTTCATAACCATTTTCTAACTTTAACACTACTCTGCATTCTTAGTGCGTTGGAATAAAGTGGGATGAAATTGGTACTCTAAATAGTTCTTTGCCCTTGCAATACGATAGCGAAAATATTACAATTGGAGGGGATCGAGTTTTTACAGTTGATACACATTTTCTACTTTTTCACTTATATTCGCAAATCTGTTTAAAATCAACGTATTTAGTTATAAATCCTTAGATTAGTAACATCAATCGCAGATTAAATAATACGTTTTTAATAAAAATCCATTAATGAAATAGTGATGATAAAAAAAAAATGAAAACGAGTTTAAAAAAGACTAGTGCAATAAAACTGCTATATATTTTACTGTATTTGCATATCTAGTGGAAAAGCGATATTATATACATGTATGGGCCTTACCATGAAATGCGTGGCACAAATATGCCCATATTTATTTATTTAAATCTAAATTGAATAATTGAAATAAAAATCTATTTGGCCCTTCATTGGGCTTAAATAGCCATTGGTTATATATTTGACCTTTTATGGGGCTTCCCTGGTAAAAAAAACAATAGATTTCTATTGCTATTTGGAACGTTGTTTTCTATTAATTGGTATCAACAGAAAATTTCTATTGGTTTTATTGGTTTCAATTGTTTTCTATGGTTTTCTATTGTTTTCTATTGTTTAGTCAATACAGCTAAACCATAGAAGTCAATAGAAGTCAATACAGGAACCATAGAAAACAATTAGTCAATAAAGTGTCTAAATAACAATAGAAACCAATAGAAATCTTTATTGGTTTCTATTTTTTTTTTCACCTGGGTTAATTATCCATTAGTAGACCATATTTGGCTCTTTATGTGCCATATATAGATTTTCGTGGGACATACTTGGCCCTTAATGGTCCATTGGTAGATGATATTGACCTACGGCAGCATCGTTTGGAGCTCTACGACTAAAAATAATCTTATTCCTCTCCGTACGGCCTACAATAGAATTATTAGAATTTCTTTCCGACTAAATAGGACCGCTTCCATCACTGAATTTTGCAAGAGCAAAGGTCTTCCCTCTTTCGACAAATTCCTTCAAATATCTGACGTAACCGCCCTGGGAGACGCTTTAAGGAATCCCAAGCATCCTTTCCACTGGGTATCCCAACACCTTAAATTAGGTCACGTCCAGAGATCATCAAC
>JAQGBW010002576.1:0-19298 GCA_034698625.1 Julus scanicus
ACTTGTGTCAGATCGCAGAAATTTTGGTTAATGAAAGAGTGCTGCATACAGCTTCTTCGCAAATCAAAAGCATTGGGCTTTTGAGAAAATCTGATTTTATAAAGACTTTGTACCACTGTGCCCCGGTCTCCCCTACTCCGTTCCCTTATCTAGATGGTTAATGCTTTTTTTTGTGTGTAGCCATGTTTCGGCGAAAAGCTTTCTTACATTGGTATACTGGAGAGGGAATGGACGAGATGGAGTTCTCGGAGGCAGAGTCCAACATGAATGATCTCATTTCTGAATATCAACAATATCAAGAAGCGACTACTGAAGAGGATTTTGAGGACGACACGGAAGCAGTAGAAGAGGAGATGAACGGTTGTGCGTAGGGAATTGTTTTTAGTGTATCACCACAGCACCAGAATTTTACACTTCAGTTAGTTGATAGTTGAGAGTATGAAATT
This sequence comes from Julus scanicus, assembly GCA_034698625.1. Lineage (NCBI taxonomy): Eukaryota > Metazoa > Arthropoda > Diplopoda > Julida > Julidae > Julus > Julus scanicus. Next base: position 447 of record JAQGBW010002576.1, read on the forward strand.
CCTGTGCTGCACCACAAACTGTTTGGAGAGCAGTACTGGTCAAATCCTTATTCGCTAACAATTAACTATATTAATAATACTTTACACTGTCTCAATACATTAATAAAAGGAGGATAAAATTAGGCTTCTTGATATTGTTAGTAGATAACTAACAATATCAAGAAGCCTAATTTTATCCTCATTTTAGTTAACTATTAGCGAATAAGGATTTAAAAAGTACTGCTCTCCAAACAGTTTGTGGTGCAGCAAACGAATTTTATACTCAACTATCAACTAACTGAAGTTTAAAACTCTGGTGATACATTAAAAACATTAATTTTATTAATGTAATATTAATCGGTATAATCTACTAAGTATTAGACCATACGCTCGTTTATTAATAAGTTTTATAAAATGTAATTTTAATAACCGAACGTAGTCGTAATTTAAATTGTGTGAAAGATTCGTGAAGGACTACGTTCGGTCATTACTTTTTGTAGGCTTAAATAACATACATTAATGTGGTGAATGTTATTAAAGCCAAATATTGCTCTACTCCAGAGTCCAGATTTCTCATTGTGTGTTTATTTGTAAAATGAAAAATCTGGGGCGTTTGATGGTCAAAATAATAAATTAATTTTTATACCTCTTTAATTTGTGTCGCTACTTCTACGTCCACTAAAAACAGACATTTTTAAATGAATATATAACGTTGTGATATCAGTTTCAGGATGAATCTCAGTATCATTAATCATACTTCATGACTCTCTGATCAAGTATGTATCAATGAGTAATTTTAAACTAATATACATATACTTACGGTGCAGTAAAAAATGTGCTGGAATATTGATTTGCCCTATAAACTTTAATATGATTTTTTTTCAGGCTTCCAATTCTATTTAATAATTCTTTTATTGTACATGCTGTGTTGGTTCTCACGTGCACCTGCGCGTGTTCCGCAAATTCGAAATTTCGAAAATTTGGAATTGGGATTGTTCTTTTTTTGTTTGTTCTTATACATTTCAAATTGTCCGACGCGGCTGCAGTCTTTGGTTGTTTTGGGGGGAGGTTTCCACAAAATTAAATTGAAATTCAAAGTTAATTGTGAAGCGAATAACTTCAAGGTAAGGGATTTGTTTTAATATTCACTTCCAGTTGATTTAGGGATATTAAATTCAATAAAACGATAAATTGGCGCATTTCTCATGTCGTATAAGGGGGCAAGACAATTCCAACAATGAAATTCCAACCTCGCTATTCTATGAAATACCGATAGTTATTTTTGTTACGATTTATAATGAATGTTTGTCTTAATTTTAAGATTAAAATGTAAACTCTGATAGATTTTGGTTTTTAAATGCAGGTATAATATCTGATTAAAAAAAAAAAAAATTTGGTCGCTTTAAATTGCTCGTAATTTCGAACACTTTTGTTCGCGAAATGTTCTTTTCGACTAACGTTGAGCTTATAATTTTTGTGTTGTAGAATCATGAATACTTCGGCCTGCAAAAAGTTTGAGGTGAGAGTAAAACCACTTAATTATGAGAACAGCTTTTCGTATTTTTATGTTTTTAGCCAGTACTGATATCCATTTGCCTCATTTTCAGGGATCGGCAAAAACAAAACAGAAGGCTCACTATCCGAAAAACGTCGCTTATGATCACCCATGTAAGTCCGTAAACGTGTTTTCTAAACTTCGCACTGATTTCTGCTTCAAAGTTGCTAGAAATGTTGTCATCCTCGCGAGATGGCAAAGTAATGGTTGTTTGCTATAAGCTATTACTGGAAAACTAACATTTTTTTTCCTCCTCAGACATTGTACCAAAATGTGCAAAACCCCTAAAAAAGAAGATTCCTCCACCAACTCTACCAAAACCGAAACTAGTCTCGAAACATGTTGTGGTCACCAATGTGAACAAACTGGGTACCAAAGGCGGGAAGCTGGTGAAGGACATCGTCAATTCTGTCGATGTTCCGGAGGACGACGAAAAAATTTTCTTCGAGCAGCACAAGCTGGCCATGGCGGACAAGAGACATGGCAAAGACAGGAAGGTGGACAAGTTGGCGCGGGATTACGAACACGGGGTATGCATCAAGAAACCGAAGCAACGTCCGACAAAGGCGACGGGGGAGAAAAGAGGGATGGGGCTGACGGTTGGAGGGCGGGTGGCCGGCTACGAAGGCTTAATCCAGAAGAAGATGGAGCTGACCGCGGAGAAAGACGCCGATATAGCCGAGATCGAAGCTGAAAATGCGAAAAGGGAGAAGGACCTCCACGCTGAGAAACTGGACCATCTGTCGGAGAAAATGGAGAAAGTGCTCGAGGAGGAGCTCCAGGCCAAGTTGAGCAACATGTCCGAAAAGAAGGAGAACATTGTCGAGGAGGAATTCAAGGAGAGCGTGAGAGAAGCTGAGGCCAACGCGGAATTGGAGAAGAAAAAGATTGAGGAACAGTTGCAGAGGGAAGAGGCAGCTAGGCGGAAGTGGTACGACATGAGGGCCCCTGTTCCGGCAGGATTCATCTACACTCCTAAGAATGTGCAGGAGAAGACGGCGGACATGGACGCATTGGTCAAACATATTGGAGAAATTGACAAAAACTATAAAAAAATGCACCATCGATAGTAAAGTGGACATCGAGGGAAGAGGAAACGAACAATTCAAGTTTTTAAGTTTCAACATTTCAAATTCACTGAATTTCAAAATCATCTGAAAAATACTAGAGTTGCAGCCCAGGTATTTGATTATTTAAGTGCAAATTAGGAAATTAGGGCATTTGATAGCTGAGCATGCGATGCAGTGTAAGAGTCAAAATTTGGTAAAACAGTTGTTTTAAAATATTCGTGTGAAAATCAATTTGTCCAGTCTTGTTGGATGATCCATGATGGTCATAACTATACTACGCGATTGTATTGACAACTAGGCCGTTGTATTCTTACTTGGTTAGTATGTAAACGTGTACTGGATTAGAACGCACGTGGTAGGTGCACGTGTTCGTCGTGTTCTATTATTTCAAATTTTTGGAAAATTGGGAATGTTGATTTGGGGTTTTGTTCCTATAAATTTGTAATTCGTCCGACCCCGCTTTGTAAATTTCATTTTCCATGCAAAATCTAAAATAAATTGCGAGTGACTCTAGGTATGTATTAAATTCATTTTGCACTTCCGGTTGATTTGGGGTTTTTTAGTTAAATAAAACGAGAATGATATGCGTGATTAATGAACGAATTTCCCATTTTTGATGAGCTGTTCTGTGAATATATAAATATCTCCATTTTGAAGCTAATAAGGGAACTCCTTTAATGCAATTTTAAGAAATGCATAAAATGGGTTTGTCCACAAAATGTCATTTTTACAGAAATTGGGTTGACATTAAGTTTAATATTCATATTTTAATTTTCTGTTGTAGAATCATGTCTTGTCCACTTAAGGTGAGAGAAACATCTTACGAGAGATCTTAGTATTATTATGATTATTGCCCCCGACTATTAATTCGTCTATTTTCATCATTTTCAGAAAACTTGCCAGTCTCCAGCTCGGACTAAGACCAAGTGTGTTGAGCCAAGTGAGTGCTTTTGTGTCAAAAACAAAAAAAAAGTGAAATGGTCGCGTCAGTAAACTGACATATATTTTCTTCGCAGTGTCACCATGTAAGCCCGGAAATGTGGATGAAAGGATCTTCTTCGAGAAGAGGAAGCTGGCCATGGCGGACAAGAGACGTGGCAAAGACAGGCCGGTCAGCAAGCTAGTACGAGATTACGAGTACGAGATGGAGGCCATAAAAGCAAGAGAACGACCGACTCGACTGTCCACGAAGAAGAAGAAAAGGGCGATGGGTGGGACCGTGGAAGCCCTCGTCAATCGTTACGAATCGTTACGTCGTAAAAAGGAGGAGAACAAGTGTAAAGTGGAGCGGATGAAGATGAAGTTGGCTGCGGAGAGAGATGAGGAGATTGCGGAGATTGAAGCGCAGGAGGCCAAGATGGAGAAGGAACTCCACGAGCAGAAACAGGACCATCTGACGGACAAAATGGAGGAGGTGCTCGAGCAGGAGCTCCAGGCCAAGTTGAGCAGCTTGGCCCATAAGAAGGAGAAAATTGTCGAGAAGGAATTCGAGGAGAGCGTGAAAGAAGCTGAGGCCAAAGCGGAAATGGAGAACAGAGTAATTGAGGAAAAGATGCAGAGGGAAGAGGCGGCTAGGCGGAAGTGGTACGACATGAGGGCTCCTGTTCCGGCTGGATTCATCTACACTCCTAAGAATGTGCAGGAGAAGAAGGCGGACATGGACGCATTGGTCAGACATATTGGAACCACTGCCAACCCGTGTAAAAAAAGCCACCCTCGATAGGAAAGTGGACATCGAGGGAAGAGGAAACGGATGATACAAGTTTTTAAGTTTCAAAATTTCAAATCTACTGAATATCAAATTCGTCTGAAAAATACTCGAGTTGCAGCCCAGGTATTTAAGTATTTAAGTGCAAATTTGGAAATTAGGACATTTGATAGCCGAGCATGCGATGCAATGTAAGAGTCAAAATTTGGTAAAACAGTTGTTTTAAAATATTCTTGTAAAAATCAATTTGTCCAGTCTTGTTGGATGATCCATGATGGTCATAACTATACTACGTGATTGTATTGACATCTAGACCGTTGTATTCTTACTTGGTTAGTATATGTACACGTGTACTGGATTAGAACGCACGTGGTAGGTGCACGTGTTCGTCGTGTTCTTTTATTTCGAAATTTTGGAAAATTGGGAATGTTGATTTGGGGTTTTGTTCCTATAAATTTGTAATTCGTCCGACCCCGCTATGTAAATATCATCTTCCATGCAAAATCTAAAATAAAGCGAGGGACTCGAGGTATGTATTAAATTCATTTTGTACTTCCGGTTGATTTGGGGTTATTCAATGAAATGAAACGAGAATGATATATGAATGATAAATGAACGTTGTTGGTGAGCTGTTCGGTGAGTTTACAAATATCTCCATTTTGAAATTAATAAGGAAACTTATAAGTTCGAAATTGTAAGAAATGCATAAAATCAGTTTTTTTTAAAAAAGTGTCATTTTCATAGAAATTGGGTTGACATTATGTTTAATATTCATATTTTAATTTTCTGCTATAGAATCATGTCTTGTCCATGGCGTACAAGAGACGGGCCAAAGACAGGCTTTTATGGACGCTATAAAAGCAAGTGTGTATATAAAGGCGCTTTATATAACGACGTTATTACTAGTGATCTAATGAGCATTCATGTGCCTTTCTGCTCCTTACGTGACCTACAACCAAAGGTGGAGCCCTGTTATCAAACTAATAGTAGCTTAGGTGCCTCTCAGAGCATTCCACACAACGAATAACGGCAAACGTGTCACTCGGCCGCTGCATGTTTCTGCCCAGCTTCAATAGGATTGGTGGATTACCGAAATAAGGAGCCAATAAGCGCGAATGTGCCTCCATGTACCACAACTGCCAAAAAAAGAACGTGTCGGTACAGAGTTCGGGACATTTTGCTTTTTGTTGACATTTTGTTTGTGTTTTTCAAGTGTTAAAAGCGTTTAATTTTCACTTATTTCTTCCTTTTCATTTGTTTTTAAGCGACATTTTGTTTGCCCAACTTCGACACAATGGCAACGATGATGGCTGCTGTTGAGGACGCGAATCGAGATGTTGAAGAATTTGTTGTTGGACAACCTCAACAAAGTTCGGCTTCCTTGGCGGAAGCAGACTGTGAAAAACTTCGTCAAGATATCTCAGGATTAGTGCTACAGATCGAGAGGATTATTAAATCCGTTGATGCGTCTTCTGTTGGACCAGGAACCGATCTGAGCAGCGAGTCGGATCAACCGAGTTTATTGGAAGTTATAAAGGCAGCCCTACACGAAATTGAGGATTTTCTCGAGACTCCTTTCGGAAAAAATGCTACTACACTCTTCAACAAGTATTCAAGTCGTATAGGTAGGAAGTTTTCATTAAAATAATAGCATTTTTGGTCTTCTTGTCTACCTGGTTAGGAGATGGGATTTTTATATGGTTAGGATAGATGTGTCATACCAGGACCTCCTTCATTAAAAATGTAACGTTCGGATTTCGAGTTTCTTCTATATTCTTGATGTTTTCTTTATTTTCAAAGATACGAAAATACGCACTTCGGATTTTCAGATTTTCTCGCTATTGTTATGTGCATGGAACAGTTCTTTGAGATTCTTGCTACATATACCGAACATAACTGGAAAATTGTTCTATCTAGGTAGTTCTATCATGGCGGTTTATTTATAATTCAATTTTGTTGTAAAAGTTTGTCTAGTTTTAACTTTTAACAGACTGTTCATAATTGTGACTCGATAACTCTATTTAATGAATTTCTGTGCTTTCACAGTTTTACAACTTTAATTAAAGACCAATTTTGTGTGCCCTATTTCCATATGGGAAATATGGGACCCGGCCATTGATGAATATATATAATTAAAAATTCGTTTATAATGAAATGTTAGGTCCCAAAGGTCCCAAATTAACATGGTGCACACAAAATTGGTGCTACAATGTTTCAAAACTTTATAAAACCCCTGATAAAATATGAAATAAGTCATTAAATAGCATTAGCTAGTGATACTAAATCTATTAAATATGATGAATTAGGTTTGAAAATATCTACAAACTTGTATGTATAGTGTAATTTTTGCATTATTTACAAATTTCTTGCGACATGAGTATTTTATGCAAGTGATGGATGTTCACGAGATATCTCAAATAGCTTTCCATTTATTTATTGAACTGTTCATTACATTTCTTATTTTAAATCTACTCTGATGTAGGAATAGCCAACTGATTAATTGTCCAAACCTGAAAAGATTAATCAAAGTGGACACAGTTTTGAATATGCATATATCGTTATTGTTTTTCGGCAGGACTTCTAGGTTTGGCTGTTAACTTTACACAAGTGACAGTCGGAGTCTTCGTTGTGAACTTGTTCTTGGATGTTGCGGGCAAGTTACTTCAGGTCAATGAAGACGATTTTACAATTGCCCGTATGAGCATCCAAAACTCGTTGGATTTCATCAAGGAGAAGCTTCCGGAAATCATCAAAGGCATCCACGATGCCGGTGAGGTTTTCCGAAAAATCAGGGAGATGCCGATGAAGGATGACAACGACCTCAATCATCATCTCAGCGAATTCAAGTGGCTCATCAAGACGGCCAAACTAAACATAAAGCATTGCGATGAAATGCTTTCCTCTTCGGACAAGGAAGTCGAAGGGGCACTGCGCAAAATTCAAGGTTAGCTTTATTTTCAACTGGAATTGCCACTGTTGCAGACAAGAATGTTGCGCACCATCTTAATTGTCCTGTGTTTTTGTAGCTCACGCTTGCTTGAACAGACGTGTACGAAGCACTGCCATGGTGGCAACTGCGGCTGGGATCGTCTATTTGCGCAAGAAAGAAGCGATAACCACAGCCACGGGAGTTGTTTTTGGTACAAATTTTATTACTGTATCGCGCTGTAATGTCATGCTACATTAGAACCCTGTTAAGAATTTTTCCCGGGAATGGAAATTTAAAGTTCCGTAAGCGAGAAAGTTTAGTAAAAGTAGTATTTTAATAACTGGTACGTTAAATTTATGCAAATAATACCCAATTTGTGTTACGAACGTTTAATTTTAACATTACATAGAACATTTTTCTCGGTCGAGAAATTGTTTTTACATTTTTTAGGTGCAAAAAGAGCAAAATCCACACAAGCGCAATCTTAACGAACCTAATGTAACCTAAACTTACCTCATTTTTTATCATTAGTCCTTTGACCGTATAGTTACGAGAATATTCAACTTCCACTCTGGTCAAAGGTGGGATTAGTTTCCCCTTTCATTCCTTTGTGGAGATTGATTTTTGTATCACCATTAAAGTAGATTAATACAAAGATTTAAATTCGTAAATTTAATAAGCGAGAAAATGGTCTTATAATCGTACTCTCGGGACCATGAAATTAAACTTGTTATAAGGAAAAACGTCTCAAGCGGGCAAAAAGTTAACATTAATCCTACGGGGTTTATTTCTGGAATGCAAAAATTCGACTTTTTACGTGGGAATTTCGTAGACAGGGAAAACGACTTAAGCTGTTCTAGTGAATATAGTTTCATTTTTAACTGAAAAAATCTGTAATCGCTATCTCTCTTTCTTTCAGGTGTTTTTGGTCTATTTTTGCTTTTTGCGAGAACGCTGCCGCACTACGAGAAGGAGAAACAGAGTTTCATGGAATATAAGCTCACTCAATCCGATCTCAAGCGTCGGTTATGTTACTTCAGCGAGCATTTAAAGGGACACGAAGAATCTTTTAACGAGCACGTTGAAAGGAAGTGAACTATGCCGCGTCTAACGGAACTCGTTGCTCGTGCCAAATCCTGTCGTGCAAGCAGCATTTTGACAATCAGATAGTCCGATGAACTTTGGCCTAATGGCCAACTTTACAAGCTGAGCAAAAGTCTACTGGAATGCCAAGTTATTTTTATGTCTTCCGGCTAGTGACCTCTCGGTTTGAATTATTGATATTTTAATTGATCTCATTTTTTTGTAGTTTTTTTTTAGAAATTTTGATGTTATTGGTTTTAGGAGATACGCATACAGACCACACATCGTAATAGAACAGAGCTTCGAGATTCTGTAAACTTGTTGTAGAAACCCTTTTTAGCCTTTAATCCGTAAAAAAAATGGTTTAACGAGTTTTTTGGGAATCTCGTGAAGGGTCCGAAGTAATCCATGTGCGGAAATGTCTTGTATGGAATCCTCCGATAACTTTTTATACAGTATTGTTTTGTATAATCTTAATCGGCAATCGTATCGATTTTTACTTGAATATTTGTATTTCAGGGATTAATTTTAATAACGTTTTAAACACTCAATTTTTAATATTCTCAAAACATTTGTACTTTTTATGCTTTTAATATTAAATTGTCAATTAATTGACTGCATTTATCAATCACTGTTTTCATGTATGTCGGGTATTTTATTGTGGGGCCCTTGTTTTGTAATAATTGTGATTATTTCCATATATTTTCGCTAATTTGAATTGAAATTCGAAACTAGGGATATTTCGATTAGGGAAACCGTGACTGGTAACATGGTCACCCTGCGCATCATATGTTCTACAAAATGGCGTCTGATACAGGTGCGTTTTTTTGAAAATTGTCCTTTTTGAATTGAAATAACGTGTTTGATTATCAACATTTAACTATTTTAACTTTGTTAATATCAAATGTAGATAAAGGGGATTCACCAGTCAAGGAAAGGCGTGTCATCTTGGTTTTGTCAGGCAAAGGAGGCGTTGGCAAAAGCACCGTGGCTGTACAGCTGGCTCTGGCTTTACAAAATAGAGGAAATAAGGTAAAAAATATTATAAATTTTATTCAATCTATTGCTTATTAATCTTATTATTACACTTTAACAGGTTGGTTTACTCGATATCGATCTGTGTGGACCGAGTATTCCTCGAATGTTGAATCTCGAAGAACATAAAATCCACAATTGTTCGCAAGGGTGCGTTCATTTTTATCAAACTATTTTAAAGGTGCGTTTTCACTTGAGATTGACTCTCTCTCATGTGGTTGTCCATTTGTGAGTGGCTTTTAATTGATTTCACTATCGAGAGCTCCTGGCGTGTGTCTCAAAAAATGCTCTTGCAAGCACGCTCAAAACCGTGTCTTTTTGGAAAATCGCTGAGAGTATATGCATGGATTCAGTTAAGATTATTAATTGACATAGTTCATATTTTGCGAGCTGCTATCAGAGAGGCCAGGGGTTACGTGTCCACTAGCGATAAAATTCGAAGAAGACGTCACTTGGACACGCATTAATTCACTATTCTCAGAGGTGTGTCCATGTGCGAGAACTGCTATTGAGAGCATCTTGAGAGTGCTAGGATTTCTTTCACGCAGAAACGCACCTTTATACTGCTTGACATTTTACTATAATAGTTAAGGTTTTCTATTGTATATGTCCTTACTCGATTGTTTTGTTCAACACTAATTTTAGATGGGTTCCAGTTTTTACTGATCCTTCTCAAACCCTCAGTGTCATGTCGATAGGGTTTCTTCTCCAGAACAGAGATGACGCGATTGTTTGGAGAGGACCCAAAAAAACGGGTGAGTTAAATGGGATTAAAGTTACCAGGGGCTTCCAAGACCTTCCTTTTAAGGAGTCCTGTGTATTCGAAGGTACACTGTGGAGCTTTCCTCTTCTGTTTGTCCCACTTATCAATCAAACAACCAGTATTCAGCTACAGGAAGTCACCAACAAGGATTTCTACGACAAGATACGGCCCTAGGAAATTCCTACAGAATATCATCCAACGAAAGCTTTTACTGTTAGGGCAAATCTGCAGAATGGATGACTCGGCAGCTGTATACATTAGTTTTTGAAATGATAAGTGGGACACACAGAAGAGGAAGGCTCCACTGTGTATTAGGTTGACGACCTAAAAGGCTGGTGTTTGGGAGTCTCCATCGGGCACTGAGCCTGGTTGTTGATGATTATGTGTTTCGTTGACAGCCATGATCAGACAGTTCTTAAGCGATGTATGTTGGCCAGAACTCGATTACCTGGTGATAGACACGCCCCCGGGCACGTCCGACGAGCACATCGCTGTCCTTGAGAATCTGAACAAGTCCAATCTCGATGGCGCCGTTTTGGTGACCACTCCTCAGGCTGTGGCCGTGGGAGACGTCAGACGCGAGATCACCTTCTGCAGGAAAGCAGGGATTGGCATCCTGGGAATAGTCGAAAATATGAGCGGATTTGTGTGTCCAACGTGTCAGGCAAGTTGCTCGCCATTTTATAGCCGTGGACTTCCGAAAAGCGTCCCGTAACAGTCTAGTAGAAGGACCTATTTTAACATTTCAGCTATGCGAATTTATATTTTGCAGGATTGCACGGATATATTTTCTTCTGGCGGAGGAGCTGCTTTAGCCAAATATGCAAATGTTCCGTTCCTAGGTAAGCCCTTCAAATCCTATTTTAAGTGAATCGTTTCCTTAGGTCCTAAGACGCTATTTTTCTTATCTTTTAGGAAGCATTCCACTGGATCCACGCTTGTCCGAATGCGCCGAATCCGGAAGCAATTACTCGAAGGAATTTCCACTTTCGCCAGTTTCTAATTCCATCGACGAAATATTAACAAAAATTACATCTCGTGTCAGCACTTAAATTTGAGTTTCGAAATATATATTTTTGTTTATAGCAAGAAAAGCTTTTTGAGTATTATTTGGCACTTAAGCTAACTTTGACGCTAAAAACTATCACGAGCTTTATATTTTGCTAAAAAAAAATAAGACGACATGACCGTTGAAGCAAGACTTTTATTAGGAATTCCTTGCCAGATTTATAAACAAACATTTTAAAATGACCGATAATAATACATTTACTTCAAGAACAAAAAGCAAAACCTTCCAAGCGAGCGGATTTAAACCATTCCGGCAAATAGAAATAAACGGCATCATTAACTAATCGAAGCGAATCGTCTCTCGAGGCAACTTAAAATGCGGTAGTTTTTTTTAACTTGTGGAAAACTACTACGGATTTAAAGAAACCGAAATTTTAAAAAATGCTTTCGTTTTTCAGGATCCATTCGAAGGCGATGTCATCGGGTTAACTATCCACAACACTTAATGAGTTGCATTTCACACACAAAGAAAAATACGCGATACGGATTTAAGGTACTGATAAAGTCGTTCAGGAAACTCTCTCATTCCTGGGCTGCCATTGATTTGGCCTGGGCACGAACCCGCTTCTCGTATTCCAACCTGTTTTGGCTGAAACAAAAATAACAGGAGGACCATGTCAGATTTAGGGCATTCAGGTAGTAAAAATCAATTTTTTTTTTGCTAATCTCTCATTAACTTTAATTCAGAGAAGTATTACCAGTAAATGGTGTATGCTTCGGCTTGAGCAGGGTCCTTGATGTTGGGATCGTTAAGCAGATCTTGAATTCCGACGAGAATCTTTGAAAAAATATAGTCGATGAAGGTTAGGATTTTTTTGGGATTTTATGGACTCCGTACTTGTGAACTTGAAAGTTGTAGAATGTACAAACCTGTTTAATCGTAATGGCAGGTCTCCAATCTTTTTCCTCGTCCAGTAACGATAAACATACGGTTCCGGACGGATAGACGTTCGGGTGAAACAAGGGTGGCTCGAACTTGCCTATGAATTAAAAGTACACTTAGATTTTTAGCTAGTTCCAAGTTTGAATCGGGACAAAGTAACATTCAGTTCTCAGTTCTAAAGCCGGGTAACTTAAGATACGTACATTTCGGTGGCGATGATGGATAATCGTCTTTGAAAATCATACGTAGCTTGTACAAGCCGCTTTCCCAAGGAGTCTAGAACAGAAATCCAGAAGATTAGGATTTTTTAAAACACTTTTGAGCTGTTTTTTAGAAGGACTAACTTACGGTTTTTTTGCCAGGAATTGAGCATTCCCAGTTCATCAGATTTAAGGTACCGTCGTTGTTTTTGGTTGGTTTTGCAACGAATCCCTGTTAATTAACAATAATTAAAGATTAAACTAAGGACTATTTTCACAAATCTGCCTGAAAACAACTGGGTTTATTTATTGAACTTATAAAGACCCCTTTTGTAGATAGTTGAACCAATTTTCACAATTTTGAAAAAATGGCAGTGTAGCAGCTATGTTTAAAAACATACTCACGAAGGGGTGATCTTTTCTCCAGGCTTTCCTCTCCTCCGCCAATCGTGCCATGGCAATTCCGGACATTTTTGTAAATTGGACACTAAATTAAACAGAAGATTTTAGTGAATAAATGATCATTTTATGTCAATAGTAAGTACGCGGGAATTACACCAATGTAGGCTTAAGTTGTATCGCTATTATTATCAAATGTATGGCGTGGATACGTACCGATTTTTGATAAATCTCAAGATCGACTTTGAACGTCTCGAAAAGATGCGTCGAGTTCAGCGAATCTGGATTAATTTACTGAAATCTTTTCGATCTAAAACGAATGAGAAATGAGCCACAATTGATAGGAAAGAAACAATACTGGTTTATTTCAATTTGCACGTTAGCCTGGCTTTATTGCTTTCGTTTTGCACTGTCTGCTTTTACGATTCCGGAGCCCTATGTAGACCTCAAAAATTCAAATTCAGCATTGATAACTAACTATACTACTAATAGTTATAAATAAAAATATAACTATTTTTAGTTATAACTGTAATAATGTATGCATAATGTAACATAATAATGTATGCTATTTATAATAAGTATTAGTAATTGTTGTTCATTACCTATGATTGATAACATGCTAATAGTAACACTTTTCATCTGTGTATGTACGAGCCTCCGTACTAATTTCAATTTGTACGCAACCGCAAATATAATTGGCAACTGTTAATTTCGTTTTGCACGTTATTGTGTTTTTATCCCTATTTCTCCATTATCCGTTGTGTTCGTTCTGGTTGTCGTCGTCTTCGTGCTTTTCGGTGTTAATTAGCTTCATTTTTTTGTTTAAATTTTAAAGGATTTTGTTTTACGTGTTTCGCGTATTTGTTTGCTGCAAAATCTTCATCTCCATGTCGATGAAATAAGGTGAGTTTTACGAAAATGTTGCTTTTCAGTATGGATCTTCTGTGGCTTTAAAAATCGAATGCTACTCCTGTTCTATTTTTACTATTTTAATGCATTATTTATAACTTTAAAATGTTTGTTATTATTTTATAAGTTACGTGCACGAGTTTTTAAACTTTCTTTCGTATGATTTTAACGTTTAATATTGTAAATTAAGCCATGGTTTGACCTTCAGCTTGTTTTTTTACGTCATAGCAGCATATTCTTATTCGGGTCAGGTCATATTTGGTCAGTACTAAACTGGAATGACCAATTTTAGTTAAAAACTTAAAATGCAGATAAAATAATAATCCTTTTCGTGTTATCTAAACCTTATCTGAAGATAATATAAGTTTGGGTTCAGTGTGCTTCTGGTGGATTAAGTTTGAGTGACTTATTTTATATTTCACGATTGACGATGACGTCAAACGTACAGAAAACCGGATTTTACTTTATTTCTGTAAAATTCACGTCATTATTTCAAATCCAATATCGTCAAACTTCCACACAGTTTAAGTCATATTACAATAGGAATTGCGTCATATACAAAGAACATGACGTCCTATTTAGGTAAATTTTCGTCATTGCACCAACCAGAATGACGTCAAATTTGAATACAAATGACGTACTAAGATGTACTCGATATATTCAATAATCCTCAGATATGGCTGTAACCACAATTCGTCTTACTTTACCAACACTGTTGAGTAATCGCGTTATATTTGAAATGAACGCTGCAACTGACCAATGGGTTGGAGGCACGTGGACCGTGTCCTGGACGACTGTCTGGGAGACTCAAATTAAAACAATAGGAGTGTCTCGGAGGAATGAACACAATGAAGGGAGTTGCCAACAAAAAAACAATAACGATTGTTTACCAGATGAGAGGAGCCGATTGCAATGACGACGCACAACAATTACGGATAGTTCTTGGAAGACAGTATTTGGAGAACCTGGACTCAAAACACGAGACAGTTAGTCATCCTCTCGAAAGGCTGGACTTTTGAGGGCAAAATCCAAGACAGTCCTGGGTCTGTTGGTCGCTATATTGGGCCAAAACCAGGACAGTAAATCACCCAAGACAGTCCTGGTTGGTTGAGTATTGTTTAAGGGCCCAAAGTGAGAATCCTGGGACAGTTGATCATACGTGTAAGACAAAGACACTAAGCTTTGAAATCTAAAACCGGAACAGTTAGGCACCCAAGACAGTCCTTGTTGATCGAGTATTGTTTAAGGGCCCTAAGTGAGAAGCCTGGGACAGTTGATCATACGTGTAAGACAAAGACACTAAGCTTTGAAATCTAAAACCGGAACAGTTAGGCACCCAAGACAGTCCTTGTTGATCGAGTATTGTTTAAGGGCCCTAAGTGAGAATCCTGTGGCAGTTGATCATAAGTGTAAGACAAAGACATTAAGGTTTTAAAGCTAAAACCAGGACAGTAGACACCTTCCTTGACGCTGGAAGGCCAAGACAGTTCTGCTTGATTCGGTATGGTTTAAAGGCCCTAAGTGACAATCCTGGACAGTATATTAAGACACTAAGCTTTGAAAATGTCAAAGCCAGGACAGTTATACATCCTAGTACTGTGACATTAGACAGTAAGGGCTTTGTTTTAAGCCCTTACCCTTATGACTCCTTTAGAAGATCCTTTATTTTTCAAGGCGACTATGTAGAAGGGAAGGAACAAGACAGTGCATAAGACACTCAATACTGTGCTTTTAAAGGAGAACTAATACTGTATTAAAAGTTGACATTCCAAGGTTTGGACTATGCTCATTTTCATTAGGATGGGAGAGTGGCACAATATGGAGAGTACTTTAATTTTAAATATTTGTGTTATTTTAAAATAAGAAAATATTTTCAACACTGCACAATATTCACAATAGAAAGGAAGTTTTATGGTTTGTGAATAATTTCAACATAAAAAGGGGAAAAATGGCCCATTCCTACCCGGCCACTCTCCCTCTAATTTGTTGTGTATTTGTAGTAGATTGCGAGAAAAATAATTGACTGAATATGTGTCCACTCCACGTCCTGAGATATTCCGAAACCAGTTTTGTCTAAATTGAGGTTTGCAAAAAGGGAGAAAAACGTGCGTCACTTCGTTAAAAGCACTTGTTTGAACATCCCACTCGATTTGCTGTTGCTGTTTATAGGCCTCGCTATTTTATGATCACTTCTTCGTTTGGTTACTTCACAGGTAAGGATCAGGACGTGAGTACTAATAAAGGACATATAGCCTGCGCTTTTAATGAGTTTTTGTGGGGAGGAAAAGCCCGTTCCTCCTCCTCCTCCTCCTTCTCCTCCTCCTTAGGGCACAGGCCTTCTCTAAAACAAAGCCTACAGGGACCACAGGTTCCACAACGCATATCTTCCAAACGCACGCAAATATTCTCTCTAACCACACAAAACAGTCCTCTAACCACATAAAATTGAGAGAAAGCCCTTCCAATCACACAAAACCGTTCTCTAACGACATAAAATCGAGAGAAAAATACTCTAACCACATAAAATCGAGAGAAAAATACTCTAACCACATAAAATCGATAGAAATACCTTCCAACCACACAAAACCGTTCTTTAACCACATAAAATCGAGAGAAAGACCTTCCAACCAAATAAAACCGTCTCTATAACCACATAAAATCGAGAGAAAAACCTTCCAACCACACAAAGCCATTCTCTAACCACATAAAATCGAGAGAAAGACCTTCCAACCACACAAAATCTTCCTCTAACCACAGAAAATCCTCAAAAAGACCGCAAAGGACCTTCCTCTAGCCACACAGGAACCACACAAGTTCTTTACAACTCGATACGAGTACTTCATCTAACCACAGAATTGTAACCACACAAAACCATATTCCAGTAACTAAGGCCCTAAGCTAAACCCACATGATCTAAAACAAGTGACCAGAGTGCCCCAACTAGTTAAAGATGTCATGTTTTTATATTATTTTGCTTCTGGTTTTGTGTTTCTTGTTCCTCCTCCTCCTCCTGTTTTTTTTACATATTTTCTACCAGGTGAGACAAGAAAATAGAGGAAGTAACTTCCTTCACAAAAAACCTCCTGGTTGCTCTAAGAGGTCGTGACCTTTCGAACGAAAAAAAACCAGTTTTTGGGGGAAGGGCTTTTTTAAATAATATAATGAAATAACAGCGTGGGAAATAAGGGGAAATTTCATCTAAAATCAACTACAATAACTTTTGGGAATATTAGTTAGGGTCTTCTCTCGTCTGGGCTGTGGTTGTTTTTGTTTGTTTATAATTGTGGCAAATGGGGTAGTTGACCACTTGACCCACATCAACTTCCAACTTAGATTCAGTGGCTATAAAAGAGGTTTTTAAGACGGTGTCTGAGAGATTTTAAGGTTTTCGAGATTTCATAATGTTCGTACGATCATTTCACTGTGTTCGAGTACCACATGTCCTAACTCTGGTTACGGAAATGTTAGGACACTGTCTTGTACCTGGCTTAACACCCGTTGCAGAAATGTAAGAGTGTCTTCTTCTAACTGCCCTAACCCCCAATTGCGGAAATAATACGGCAATGTCCGCACGGTCCTTTCACCGTCTTCACGTACCGCATGTCCTAACCCTGGTTACAGAAATGTTGGGACACTGTCTTGTACCTGGCTTAACACCCGTTACAGAAATGTAAGACAGTGTCTTCTTCCAACTGCCCTAACCCCCAATTGCGGAAATGATACGGCAATGTCCGCACGGTCCTTTCACCATCTTCACGTACCACATGTCCTAACTCTGGTTACAGAAATGTTAGGACACTGTCTTGTACCTGGCTTAACACCCGTTACAGAAATGTAAGACAATGTCTTCTTCCAACTGCCCTAACCCCCAATTGCAAGAATGATACGGCAATGTCCGCTCGGTCCTTTCACCATCTTCACGTACCACATGTCCTAACTCTGGTTACAGAAATGTTAGGACACTGTCTTGCACCTGTCTTAACACCCATTACAGAAATGTAAGACAATGTCTTCTTCCAACTGCCCTAACCCCCAATTGCGGAAATGATACGGCAATGTCCGCACGGTCCTTTCACCATCTTCACGTACCACATGTCCTAACTCTGGTTACAGAAATGTTAGGACACTGTCTTGCACCTGTCTTAACACCCATTACAGAAATGTAAGACAGTGTCTTCTAACTAACTGCCCTAACCCTAGCTACGGCAAACTTTACGATATCGCTTTTTATCCAGAACCATTAGGGAATGCGCTAAAATGGTTCCAGTAAAAATGGTGCGTTAACTTTTATCGTACGGCAATTTCTGATGCGACATTTGAATCTAAGCCAAACCGATGATCCGGATTATTGTGTTTGTTCCGTGCCCTTTCAAGCGCTCGCAACGTTAAATTGGAACGCGACAGCGTCAGGACCTAAAAACATTTATTTTATCGTTGGCTATTTTTTTTATTTTCCAGCTACCGCATTACGGGTTAGACATCCACCATCGTCATGACGGAAAAAAGAGGAATGAAGGCCCTCGAGGCTTGGTGCCGCAAAGTGACCAACGGCTACAGGGACGTGAAAATCAATAACATGACCACGGCTTGGAGGGACGGCCTCGCCTTCTGCGCAATAATACACCATTTCCAGCCGGACCTGATGTGAGTTTACGAGCCCTGTTCCGTGGGACCGTATGCAAATTTCTAACGAGTTAACTCTTTTCTATCTCTTTGCAGCGACTTCGACTCCCTGTCCAAAGACAACATCTTCCAGAATAATGATTTGGTCGGTAACATTCTTGTCTGTTTTTGTTACGCATTTTCCATAGGGCTTTTTAAAACCGGATGTAGGGCACCCGAGATCTGAAGCTAAGTATCCACCAAAAGAAACATAAACATCAAACATACACAAAAAAAGACTGAGACAATGTTTTCAGCATGTTTTTCCTAACATGTGTTGCAAATTGTGTCAAAAAAGACACGAGTGTACGCACCTATGACACATTTCGAGAAACAAGACGGAGCTTGAGAAACATTTTTTTCCTTTGATCCCGACCGCCTCTCGAGCGATTGCTACGAAACATTAAGGTGGGTATCCACCAAACGAAACATTAAAGAAACTTAAACATACACAAAAACATAAACATACAAACATTGATGTGTCCAGAAGTGTTTGTCAATATGTGAGGAAAACCTAAGTTTTTTCCCCACATCTCGATGTTTCGTAGCGATCGCTCGAAAGGCGGTCCGGATCAAAGGAAAAAAGTTTCTCAAATGTTTCGTGACGTA